>RJWM01004259.1:0-103492 GCA_004363535.1 Dasyprocta punctata | reverse complement strand
CGCCACATAACCAGGGGTGAGGGTTTGCCTGACGGGTTGCTGAAGGTCAAGGGAGCTACTGGAATAGAAGCACATTAAAAAGTTTCAGATGAAACACTTGGATGTAATCCAGTGGTATGAAAAATCATTATTAAGTCTTAAGAACTTCATGGAGATTAGTCAGAATTCAGGGAGACACTAAAGGGAGAGGAAATACTAAACCATTAAAGTTGTGCAAATATAAGGAATGAGAACCAGATTGGAGTTTATCTGTAATAATCCATGGGAAGGAGATAAGAGACTCAACTGGAAGCAGAACGTAGGCTCAGCGGAGACTGAATATACAGAAAAATGGGAATCAGAAGTGACTGCAAAGTCACAGTAAAGATGAGGTTGAGGAATCTAGAGAAGCAATCAAAAACATTGAGTAAAAACTCCTAAAATCCTACCTCTCTTTCCATGATTTTTTGAAATATCAATTAGAAGATGATGCTAGCAAGTACTGAAGTCAAAGACCACGACAAAATCAATTGAATTGTTAAAATGAGATTAGAAGACAAATGAGAGATAGGGGATAGAGGTGCTGATGTGGATAGATGAGGGAAAGGAAGTCACAGATGTGGTGTAGTGAACTGTGAAGGAATAAAATCTCATCTGGCAGGAGGTCAACAGTTCTATGTGATATTCTGAATCTAACTTCTACCGGGCCAGCAGCCAAAGATTGACAAGGGAGTCAAAGATAGAGTAACTGTTCATAAACAAGAAATCTATTACAGAATGTGACCCCACAAAGAGCTGCCTCTACAACTAACATGGAACCTGTAGGGCCTGAGACCTCTGATGAAATAGTGACTGTGTGGATTTCCCATCTCATCCCACTGGGAAAGGCCACCAGTGCTGCTGCCAGGCCTGATTCTCTTTGGACATTGACGATTACTTTTCCACCACCAAAGGTATGGCAGAAATACCTCTCCTCTTAGATCAGATGCCACGGTGCTTCATTATCATTCTCAACTCTCCTTTCCAATATGTCATGTGACCAAAGACTTGGAAGTTATTGATTGAAGCCAGTGTTGTCAGCTGTAAAATGGGAACAATGCTACCCACTTTATCTTTTTATGAAGGCAAATCTTAAATCTTAAAACAGGTCAATGAAGAATTTACACTTCTAAAAGTATGGAATGGTACTGGATTGCCTAATACCAATGTGGTTTTTTCCATTTGTATGTTCATCAGCTACCGAAGGACGCTGCTGATTTAATTTTTATGTAACTCTAAGACTAAACTAAGCTTCTTTTAGTTCTAATTAAAATTTGAAAGTTGTGCTTAAGAAAATGAAAGAGAGGAAGAAAAAAAATGTGCATATTTATAGTGGGTAGACAACTTTTTATATATGAACTGGCATCTGCCCAAAAGTATTCTGAATTCACTAAATAACACTCATGGATTAAATTTTCAATGAAAAACATGAAGCTTAAAAAGTAAGTGGAAAGTACTTGGCAAGATACATATTTATATTTGATGAAGGGAAATTTTTTACGATAGTTGGTCAAACCTGACATGCACAGAAACTGACCCATCCCAAATCACAGTAACAGCCGTTACCAGATGTTACTCGTATTGTTCTGTGGCTTGCTTATATAATGCACTACCACCCTGGGAGAAGGCTGATCTCCAGGGTGTGCATGCTATGAACACACTTAGTACATGTGTAAGTGAATGACTCACTAAAGAAATGAAAATCTCCTTTAACATATAAACTACTTACTGAAATGTTGAGAAATTCTGGCATCTGAGGTACTATAAGTCTCTTCTCTAAAATATACTTTTTAAAATGGTGAATGAGCCAGATCTTTTAAATGATGACCCATGACCACACAGGTAACAGCAGAACAGAAATTTAAGCCCACAACTGTTTCACTCAAGAGTTCAAATATTTTCTATTCTATTTGATGTTTATTAAGAAGAAAAAGTATGAAAGGAAAGATAAAGCAGGAGGGAAGGCATTGAAATTACAGACACCCATCATGGGATTAAAAGTAAACCAAGTCTCAGGGAAATTTTTGTAGATTTGTGTGCTAAAGTCACACAGTTAGTACCTGGAAGAGTCACAATTCAAATTTTAAAATTTTAAAATGTGTGACCTAAAATGTTAAGCCATGGGTCAGACTGTGACACCCATGCTATCTCTTTAAACTTGACAACAATCCTAGGAGCAGAATGCTAGAAGTGATGGGAGAAACTGGGTCAGAACAAAGACAGATTTGCCAAGCTCCTTTATGAATTACGTTATACAAAGTAGCTCTTATAGTTTTTGGAAATACATATATATATATATATATATATATATATATATATATATATATATAGTGTTTTATTTTCCCAAATGGAAAACCCTGAAGGATCACGTTTTGCTTGGAGGCTCAAATTTTCTTTTTTCATGGTGTTGTTCTGCCTTCTTTCTTTTCTGTATGTGTTGATGTGGACAGGGGAATTCCCACATCAGAATTTCTGTGCAACGTTCAGTCCACAGAGGTGTCAGGGTCATTTTCAGAAGATGAAGCTCTCAGGGACTACACTATGAGGTTTCTTTGTAGAAAGTCACTGGTGTGAGGAAAACTTACTCTCCTTTTCTTACTTTCTTAAAAAAATGAATTTCTAATGGCATTTCCAATTTCCAATGAGGTATAATAAAAAATGCAATGGATGTATAAATTAAAAAATTTATTATGTTGTGAGTTCAATCCCCGGTACCAAAAAAATTTATTATGATAAAAGACATATTGTCATCAGGGTCCCTCAAAATATATCACCCTCACTTTGAACACACTTATCCCATCATTGCCACTTTCTAAAGCAGTTCTGGAAGTCCTCTTTCAGTAATTTTTATTTTCACTGTCATGGCTGCCTCTATGTACTGAATTGATCAACACACTTGCAGTTCATGATCATTTTGACTTTGGGGAAGAGGTGGAAGTTACACAGTGTCAGATCTAGTGGATAGGATGGATGAGGACATAGTGTGATTTTTTTGTTTTTATTTTTGTATTTTAAAGAGAAAAAATGATAAAAAACAATGATAGAGAATTTCATTACAGGAAATTAACAATGGATAATACATTACATATTGTTATCTTCAAAGTAGTTGCTCAGATTACAAGATATAGGCATGCAAAATTGATCAAACAATATAAGCACAAACTTTCTTTTCAATGAACTAAAAGAAATTACTAGTAGCTATCATATATTTTTTTTCTTCTCCCTTCCTTCTCTTCTCCTTTCCCCCATCCCAGTTGTTCTTTCCTTTTGAGCAGTTTCTTTCCCTTTAATGATATCTGTTAAAGATTTTGGATCTTATTACTCTTTCAGTTTCTTTTTTTATTTTAAAGAGAATAAAACAAAACAGAACAACAGAAGAAAGCAGATCAGGACAAAACAATGCAAGCAACACAGGATTTCAAAACAAGGTAACAGGAAATCAACAGTGGCTACCATAATGTCTCTTGTTTTCTTTGAAATAGTTGTCCATATCTTCACACACAGTGAGTTCAAACAAAACACAACAGTATAAAACCAATAAAAACAAAAGAATGAAAGTGTTACAAGCCTTCAAAACCAGACAATAGGAAAATCAACAATGGCTACCATAATGTTCTCTTCAAAATAGCTGTCCACACCTTCACACATACTGAAATCAAGTAATACAGAACAGACTAAGAACTCTTTAGGTTTCTTACACTAGAGAGACAATATGTTTACACTTGTGAGTCTGATCTATTCCACTTATGAGTATGGTCTCTAGTTGCATCCCCTGACCTATAAAAACCTCAAGTTTATCCTTCTTTATAGTTGAGTAGCATTCAATTGTATAAAAATATCACATCGTTTTTATCCACTGGGCATTTGGGTTGTTTCCAAGATTTAGCTATTACGAATTGTGCTGCTATAAACATGGGTGCACATATATCACTGTGGTATGATGTTTTTAATTTTCGTTGGAAAATGCCCAGAAGGGGAATAGCTGGATCAAATGGGTCCTTTAATCCTAGTGTTTTGAGGAATCTCCACACTGATTTCCAACTGTGTTTGTACCACTCCCACCAACAGTGTAGACGGGTTCCTCCCCCTCAGCCCCCCCAGCATTTGTTATTAGTTGATTTCTTAATGGTAGCCCTCAAGTGTAACATTTTCATTCAATAGAAATTGTTGTAATGTTTGGTCAAGGAAGGGTAATCACAAAATGCAGTGAAAGGTTAAATAAAAAAGTTATTGCGGTAAAAGAGACATTGCTACTTAATCACCTTAAAATACTCAAAATACTCTCCCTTGTTTTGCACACACTTATCCCATCCTTCTTGGCAATATGTGTCTTTAATTGTAATAAGTTTTAAAAATTAAAATATTCATTACATTTTTCAATCTTCCCTTATATAATACTTCTAGATCTCTTCTAGATCTACTCTAGCTATAGGAAGAATAGCTAATTTGGTAGGTGAAAAGGCTTGAAAGCCTCTGAGCCATTATTTTCAGTTCCATGGTTACTGAGTTGAAGAGGAAGTTCTGGCCACGGCTAACCCTTACTGTCTTTAGAAAACCTGCTCAAGGGCCCTGTGCTTTCAGATATAAGCAGCGAGCCCCCTGGAAGGCCCAGCCAGGCCTCTGCTCTCTGGGCTGGCTTTCTAGCCCAGGAATCACCATGTTAATGCCAAAAGGATAAATGAAGTGCCATTTTAACTTCATATCCAAGTCACATTGTCTACTCCCTTCCTTAGGAGTAAAATTGGTCACTACAAGTTACAACCTTAAAAGGAAAGTGGGGCGTGGACGTGTAGGTGCTACTGTAAGGAAATAATGGTTGGGACATCTGAGATATCTTTTCAGTCCTCTGCTATCTTGAGAACGTTGGCACTGTGTAACCATCAGCAGACTCCAGAAACCTGCTCGTAAGTGCCATGGATTTGCTTTGGTTTTTTTTTCTTGGCTTTAGATTAAAAGATTCAGACTAAATATCTGTCAGTTGATTAGTGTTAGTTGCAAAATAGCCAGTGGTATTTAAAATAACCTTATTTGAACAATAATAGCCGGTTTAAGGTGTGAGCAAATATTGAATCAAGCATATCCATACTGATGTCAAAGGATAACATGTTGTATTTTAGGATGAGAGAGAGAAAGAAGAGGAAAAGGTGCTGATGGAACCTTTTATAGTTTTTGGAACTGGGGCTCAACTCTAAAGCCACCCCAGCTTCCTGTCACCCCTGAGGGTATCCTGCTAGCAGCTGGCAGTTGAAAAAGGTAAAATGTCACCAGGGATCAAAACAAAAAATTTAAAAAAAAGAATAGGAGGAAAACAATAGAAACAAAGTTTTGTAAATGAAAAGAGAAAAAAGGAACAAAGGGAAGGCAATGGGAAAAAATTAAGATACATTACATACAGGTACAAGTTCTCTTTTGGTGTGTCAAAAGTGCAGCAATAAGCCGGGCGTGGTGGCGCACGCCTTTAATCCCAGCACTCAGGAGGCTGAGGTAGGAGTAGCATTATGAGTTCCAGGCTGGCTTGGGCTACAATGTTAGCGCAAGGTCAGCCTGAATTATATAGTGTGACCCTGCCTCAAAAAAACTGGGGTTGGGAGTTTGGCTCAGTGGCTTAAGCGCCTGCCTGGCAGGTGCGAGGTTGTGAGTTTGATCCCCAGTGCCACAAAAAAAAAAAAAAAAAAAAGGTGCACCAATAAAATGAATTCTTAAAAAACATTCTATATCCTCTGGAAATCGCATTGAAGTTTCTCTGGGAAAAGCAAAAATGATCTGTTTTATTGCTCATTCATTCATTCGTTTATTGTCAAGAAGTTTTAAAGTACCTGCTACGTGTGGGACACTGCTGGGTGAAGTCTTCTCTGTGTATCATACACTCCTGAAATGGAGGGAAACTTCAGAAAGCTTAGCTCAAACCATGTTCTCAAAATCAGCTTTACAAATAGTGAAGGTGATTCTATTACAGTTCCACATAACTAACTCTAGCCTATTAAATTTGGAATTTCAAACAATGACAAGAAAAGAGGATGCTTAATTATTGTGCCCTATAATTTCAAAACAATGTTCATTACATAAAGTAGCAATTCATTATATAGAATTTTCTCTTAAAATATTCCTTAGTGGAGGCAAATTTCTGCTAACCAAAATTTTGGTGAATACTGATAGACAGTGCTAGAACTGTTACGCCCTTACGGGTTTTGGCAACTAAGGGTTCATATTGGCTGTAGGATGGAGGGGTCTGAAAGAAGTCGTCACCTAAGTAGGAGATGACTCTCTTCCCATGTGGAAGACTCTCTGGAAGTCTGAGGTTTCCTTCAAGATGAACATGGAAAGGTAAGCAAGGCCCCACTTGCATACCATACAGTCTGACTTCCACGGCTTATTCCTAGAAAAGTTTTGAAGCAAATCACAAATAAAACCAATGCCTACCTTGGCTAATCCAGAGTGAAAACCTTGATCAAAGTGTTTAACACTGAACAATAACATCTGCGTGTATTCCTTATGTGGCATTTGAAGGCTTCAAGCAAAGCGATATTCCATGTGTTTTCAAAACACACTCTTGGTAACCAAATTGCTAAATAGGATTATTGTCTTCTAGCCAGTTAAATGTCAGAATCATCCACCAGAGTCACCCATCTTAGCTCTAGAGTGTTAGTTCTGTAGCTATTTTGGCAGTAATCAGATACAGCAGGGCCAATTTTGTATTACAGTACTCTACATGTATAATAATAAAACCAGGTTCTGTGCACTCAAAAGTATGTTTTTCCATTATTTATAAATACATTTGTGATAGAAGAGTAGGTGGGGTGATTAGGGTAGATACAAGCATGCATCTCATCCAAGGAATGTATCACGCTGTTAGGAGATATTTAAAAAGAGGACTGCCAACCTGTTTGTTTTCTCGAGTGACCATTGAAGAGTACCCAAAAAGAATTATTCGCTTTTGACTGTGTCATTGGTCCTGGTCAGAAACAAACTTCTGCTGCTCATATTGGCACACTTGGCACCACAAACTTTAGAAATTTCTCAGTAAAATATCAGTTTATCTATTACTAAATAGTGAGCTTCTGTAGAAAGAAATGAAGATTTTTCATTGATGTGTTAAGTGCCTGCTACATGCTAGGCACTTGAGATGTAACTGTCAAAAGAATGAAATCTGTTGATAATTTATAATTCATCAGCAAAACAAATTTCAGGTAAAGCTTTGTTAAGTGAATGAAAGCAATCACAAGTGTATCTCAAGGAAGGCTTGTGATTGTCAGTTAAATTTTTCAATCCTTATTAAACAGAAGTCCTAGGGAATGACCAGAAGGAGCACTTAATGCTGTTAATATTAGATAAATATAACAAACTACGGAAACACTCAATTTTCCCTTATGCTAAGCATTTAAGATTTAAATGCAAACAGTTGAACATTCCTACAAGGCAATTCTATCTTGTTTCATTCTACTATTTAAAGAACCAAGTTTTCATCTAAGTTCATTTTTGTTGGTATTTCTACAATTTTTCATTTCCAAAAAAAACCTGATATTTAACAAAAATCTTTTAACCAACTATACTGATCTTGCAGAAAGAACATCCGGTACTTAACAAAACCCCAGAAGAATTTAAAAAATCCTAACTCACGAGAACATAGTGACTATTTGGTTTCAGGCCATTGGCTACTTCCTTGTTTGAATTTTCCAAGTCAGATAGTGTTACCCTTGAGATATACCAGCAAACATTAATAATCATGAAAATAAATGAAAAATTGGCCTTCCCTAGTTAGATGTAACCTTAGGCTTTCCAAAGCCAGTGTTCTCTCTAGAGCAGCAGAGGGCAGTCAAAGCACGGTTAATTGCTAGTATAAACCTTTCATTACACTTAGGAAAGAAACGTGGTTTTTTTTTGCAACTATATATTCTTTCCATTTTAGGTTAACACCCTATATATAAGGAAATACAATATATTTTTAGTCTCAGAGGCATTTTTGGAGCCATATAGAACTTTTACAAAGTGTGATGAAATGTCTGCATAGCATTTCAGGGACTAAGAGTTCAGTTTAATGTGTCAGAAAAAATGTTTTAGAGAAGAATGCTACACTGTAAACTTGGTCTAAAATGTACCTATGTGGTATGAAAAATACTAAATCGTAACCCACCAGAGACAAAACACTGTGTTTGTTTTAGCATAAAAACCAAGGGTCACAAGGACCCCTTAAGGACAGTTAAAGCCCCCTGTCCCTCTTTAACCATCCTGGAAAGGTCACTGAGATCTGTAAAACTATGGGTCTTTAAGACTTCATCATAATTATGCTCTCTGCACTCCTCCTACTCTACAGAATTTTTGCTGTTTTTGCTGTACCCCAGTTCACACTACCTAGCACTTTGTTATATGACCTCTCATGTTTTTTTGCCAGGGTTCAGTGGTCAAGGAATTCTCACCTGGAGAATGCAGGGATGTTCACAATCGGTCTGATTTTGCAGTTGTTTGTTTTCAACTTTAAAAGGAGAGGCCTCCACTCACGAGGAGAAAATAAACCCGGTGTGCTGTATATTTGAAATTTAAAAAATTTTTCTACCATAACTGGTCAGTATAAACCTCAAGTTCATCAAAAGCAAGAACTGGTACTCGCTGATTCTGATTCCTGGACTACTACTCCTACAGGCTCTGCAAATCCACACAACTCCGATCTTCTTCCTTCTTAGTGTCCCAGCACTGTGACATGGTCAGAGATTTCACCAAATGGGACTAGCAATGCCTGCGGAGCCTTTCAAAGCCTGGGCTTCAGTGAGGACGACCTGGCACTCACTGTCCCCCTCCCCGACTCATCAGCAAGGAGACTGGGAAGGGGTGCAGAGCCTGGGGTGAGCACGAAATAGCTAAGGGTACAGCAGTGGCCTTGGGAGAGATGGTGTCTTTGGCTTTGGGAGAGAGGTTGTCTCTGTGAAGCCAGGACATCGCTGCAACATTGTCTTGAAACATTTGGGCCTCTGGACTACAGTGATCTATCTGGAACCCAGAAGGTCTGACTGGCATTAACACACTCAGAGGCCTCCAGTGACACTCTCTGGGCCTGGGGAAAGGGCAACTTCTTCCTTCTTTAAAAAAAAACACATTAAACCTCTGGTGAGGTCCTTTTCATTTCCTCTTCACCAGCTGGCCTCTTGTCAGCTGGGCTCACATTGTTCTGTAGTCTTTGAGCAAGCCAGGGGCCAGGCTGAAGTCCCAGACCAAATTCTTCCAAGGCCAAACAAGGAAATGCTCAAACAGACTTTGGGAACCAATAGCTAAGAACACTAAGTCATCTTATTTGAAAGCTCATCCATTGAATGTTACATATTTTTCCATCAAAATAAGTGAATTAGCTATGTATCTTCATTATACAGCATAGCACATTCTCTTAAATTTACAGGTACACGGATAAGGTAGTGTTTGAAGGTTTTCTGTTTTTGTTTATGTGGCACTGGGGATTAAACCCAGGGACTTGCACATGGTAAGCAAGCACTCTATCACTGAGCTACCTTTTGAATTCTTTGTGAATTTTATTTTGAGACAAAGTCTCATTCAGTTGCCCAGGTTGGTATCGAATTTGGGATCTTGCTCCAGCCTCCCAAGGAGCTGGAATTACATGCGTGCACCACCATGCCAGACTAAGACAATGTTTTAATTAGATTCTAATTTTTTTTAAGTATAAGGGTTTTCAAGCCAAATCAAAGGGATTATCTTTATAGAGTCTCTGGTGTTGCAAACTTTAATTAAAATGCAATGTATGTATTTCTTGAAGTGATAGCTAATACCTAAGGGAATTATCCAGGGGTGTGCCCAAAACATAGCAAAAAACACAGAACCTCTTTGCCTGGTTCTCTGGAAATAATCACGAACGGGAGCTTCTTCATCGTGTTTTCCTTTAGTTGAGCTGGCCAAAGCCTCGGGGCCTCAGGCAAGGACCAAGTGGAGCACTGCGTTGTCTTGTGTGATACAATGTGTTACCAGCCAGTAAGAATTAGGCTCTGAGTGCACCCCACTAGGTTGGAAACCAGAAGCCGGGATTTTCAGACTCTTGCTCTTAAGCACATCCTGACAACAAAAGGAAGTTACTCGCTTGCAAACCCCAGTCTCAGGGAATGTGGGAGCAACAGGTCAGTTGGAGAGTTCTGGAAAGCTCAGTGGACACCTATTTACACTGCTTCCTTTCAGAGTTTTGTTTCCTGTGGGGGGAGAGAAAAAAGCAGAGAAAAGAAGGAGCAAGGGAGAACAAAGGAAATGGGTGGTACACAGTGGGAGTTCAAATGGACTCTAAGTTAAAACTTACTTAATACCTGGGTTTGACCATTGCAGTCTTTGTCTTCTGAATTAAGTGGTGGTAATCACGCTCACATGTTAGAGGACTGCATCAGTTCATTGAGTTAATCTTTGCAAACTATTAGTGCACTGCCTGGAATGTATCAATTTGCTCAGTGAAGGGTAAATATTATTGCTGTCGTTCTAAAGTAATGAAAGAGGGACAGGATGTACCTATTGCAAGGAACAGTTCCTGAAACACTGCTGTTTTATTAGCAAGTCATTCAGAGTTTCATAAGGAAAATCTATTCTTCGGGTCTATCACTGGAATCAGGTACTGTAAGAAACTCATCGTTCCAACCTACATTTGTATAATCTGCACAACGAGGGACAAAAAGGCCCTCGTTCGGGTTACACCTTGGATAAAGGAGACTGGTGGAGGAAGCTTTTTCACTCACCAAACCTACATCCTGACTTTTGAACACATTATCCCAGAAGTAGTACTTGCATTCGTTCTCTCGCACTCTCTCTCCCTCCCTCCCTTCCTCCCTCTTTTCCTCTCTCTCCTCCCCCTGCCTCCTCCCTTTCCGTTCTTTCCTCCTTTTTCTCATAATTCTAGCAGCAGCCCTGGGATCCAATCCCAAACCCCACGGCTCTTCATGATCAAACCTCCTGGCTTCCCTTCTACAGGCAGACTGCAGACTGCAGAGACGCTCCTTTCTCTGAGCTCTGCGTGGGCACCAAGGAGCTGTGCTTCAGGGCCCCTGGGGAAGAGAAACCAATTCAAACAAGCCTCTGAGCCTATCAAGGCCACCCAGAAATGGAGATGAGGAGGGGGCCTCTGCCCCTTCTTTCTCTCCAGAGAGGTCAAAGCTCAGTTCTGCCTAAAGGCACTGCTGCAGCATTGAGGTATGGGGAGCTAGAGAGAGAGCTGATGCGGAAAATATCAAATGTTACTTTTTCTGTTTCCTTTTTTTCATTCTAGCACCCCCACATGAACCTTCCTCTGCCTAAACTGCTGTGAAAATCTCCCATCCCAAAAAATGAAGTGGCATCTTATTATGTCATAATATCTTGTGCATACTTTCCGGAACGTAAATCTTATACACAGTCTTATTTCCAGTGTCTAGAACGGTACCTCACGCCTAGAAGATATCAAATAAATATTGTTGAATAAGTGAATTCTAGAACATGTAAAGGAGGGGAAATTATTATGGAACCACAACCGCATTCTACAAGGAATAGAGACCAAACCTTCAAAAATGAAAGGCCCCTTGCCCGAGCTCTAGGATAGATTTAAGTATGAACAAAACAGGCCTGGATTGAAATTCTGAGCATGCATGAAAAAGAAATGAATTGCTCTGCATAATAGTGAGCAAGAATAGACTACAGCTGGGACTTAGGGGAGCAGTAGAAGGCAATGCAGGAGGGTTGGCATGAGCAAGGGAACCAGGGTAGGATGAGAAGATTGGCAGAAGTCTGGGTGCTACGTGGGATGAAGCAGACAGTGAGAAGGCCCTGGCGGTGAGGGAGTCAAATAGGAATAAGAAGAATGTGCACTTCGTCATCTGAACTTTATTACTGTGCTCTCCCATGACCCAAACACTGTCAGTTCAAGTTTTTGTTAAGACATTATCAGCCTTGTTTTCATGATTGCTTTGTACAGGAGGCGGAGGAGCAGATAAGGGGGTGGGAGAGCAAAGAAGAGAAGTTGTGTCCCAAACTTGGGTTTCAGCCAGAACAGAGATTAAAAAGCTACAAGATGCAAAGCACATCAGAAAGCAGGAAATCAGAGCAGAACCGGCTATGAGTGCAACTGAGTCTTGGGAGTAGGCTTTGGGCTTCAAAAGAACATGACCATGGGAGGAGTTGTGTCCCAGTCTTAGCCAGAGTTTGAGGACCTGGGGTTTCCAGCTAACACCTGGGACACATTATGCATTCTACATAAAGGTTTATTATCTTGTGTATGAGCCCTTTGGACTGTGGATTCTTTGAAGGCAAGCATTTTCTTAATTTTGAGAACATCTGTCTCTCCAGCAGTGTCTGACAGTGGTTAATATTTGCTGAACAAATACAAGAATGGCTTAATTATATAGATTTTCTTACTGAAGAGCTACTGAGGATTAGTGAGAAAAAACACAGAATGGGAGAGAAGGAGAGAATGAGAGAGAAAAATGGAGAAAGACAGGGGTAAAGAGGGGGAGAAAAAAGAGGAAGGGAGAGAGGAGAAGAGAGATAAAGAGAAAGGGAGAGAGAGGGAAAGAAAGAGAGAGAGTGAGAGAAGGAATTAAGTATGAAGCCCCAATATATAAAAGCCGAAAGTTTCTTCTGATGGTTTCCTCCTTATCTCACCTTCTTATCTGTCATTTTTCTCTTGTCCTGTGAAATTTTCCTTGGACTTGCTCCATAGGCTAGAATTGGGTTGATTGGGAGCCAAAAGGCCAGGGAAGGCAGTGATTCGTGACCCTCCTCTCCTGCAAGGCTCACACACATCTCAGTGGGCTGCCACCCCATCTCAGTGGGAGCCGGCTATTACTTGGCCAGCACTGAGTTCAAGATGTCCCCATTGCAAGGACAGAATGACCCCAAAACAGCTCTGGCCTTTCTGCTACTTTCAGTTTTCCTAGAGGCAGTGATTAAAGATGAGTAGGAGCTTTCCTGAGATTTTATGCAAAAAGCTTAATGCAAGTTGTTAAGTCAGAGAATCTGAGGGTGTAACCCTGCCATAAAGATTTTACAGAGAATAGAAATGTCATAACATTTAATAATACTAATAAAAAAGTCAGTTGACCCTCCTTTTGATCAATTTTGACAAAAAATAATAAAATATGATGTTTCTTAGAAAGTTAAAGATGCAAAATATTAAAAAGAAAATTTAGAGCCAGATATAAATACATAAAAGTCCAATGTGATGAATTTTCATTACTATAACAGATTTATTCAGCACTGAAATAGCCATTACTGACAACATAGATTTGTAAGTCAGGCAAAATGATCAGTCTGGTGGCCTGTATGCATATACCCTTAATCCATCTCTGAAACAATAAGTAGGTTGAAAGTTTAGGAGAGGAACTACTGGTTTGTACACTCACTGTAATGGTCTAACGGGACATGTGTTTGCTCAAGATGACTTATAGAAAGTAACTTACTTTGGGCACAAACATTACTCTCGCACTAAAGCTGTTATGGAAGTCCCTCCATAGAATCAAATGCGATAACCAAATTCATTCCCAGTTATGCTTGACTCTCTCTTTCTGCATGCCTTTAAAAGATGATTTCTCTTCTCATTTCTCTGCATGTTGTGGGACAAAATATAGCACCACTAGACAAACTCAATACTGTGTAGATACAACATAGTTCTTATACAACTGCGCCCGCAGTTTAACTTGGTCCTTAGTTTATCTGCTCTCAGATTCTGGACAAACTGCATTCCCCAACACCAGGATCATGGCTAATGGGTGGTAAAGAGAAATGTGTGCATCATTCTCCAATAATATATGACCTGCCAAGAAAACATGAATAAGCTTAAAAAACCATTTCCAAACATGGAAATGGCACTGGATCAGTTTGGGGCAGATGAAAGCTTTTGCCAGTTCTTAATTTTGCCAGTCTCCTTGGCAAACTTTTCAACCACTCAACACAGGATAAAAGGGAACAAAATGACTTCTATTTCCAAACCTTTGGAACTATTAGAAATGATCAAAGTTGCCCTAGTAAGTCAAAAGAATATTAGAAAAATCAGGAACCTGAGGATTATTCTGAAACTCTTTGGAATCAAGAAAGTTTCATAGCATGGTTACCATTTTATTTTTTAGAAATTAATAACTGAATAGTCATTACTATTGTTTTACTCCAAGTATTCCCAACTTTGCCTTTTCTGTTAAATTTATGCATAAATCCATTTTGCTTTGCTGAAAAATTTTACCTATTCATGGAAAAATGAAATGACCATCTACCCTTAATACAAAAGCATGAAACATCAAAGATGCGTAGACAGTCTTCTATCTCACTATGACTTATGGCTTCAGACTTTGTTTCACTTTGTTCTTGTATTACTCTTCTAATCATTTTTTCTCTATTTCCTTTGATGATCCCTCTTTCTTCTCTAACTCCTAGCAGTATGTTCTCTCAGGGCAAATCTTTGGCTTGGCTTTTCTCTTCAAAAGCAGTTCCTCAGCAAGTTTGTCTGTTCTCAGGATTTCACCCATTGCTTTCATGTGGATATTTTACAAATTACCACCATCATAACAATCGGTTCCCAAGTAACTATTACCTGAAACCCTGTTCTGTCTCCAAAATAAGTTCAGATTTACAAAACAACTTTCCCATGAACAAGATGTGCTGAATATCCAGCTATTCACTCGGTCAGTGGAGCCCATTCTCAAATGGCAGTAACACCCAAAAAGCCTCATATTGGAAATTGACAAGGGTTGCAAATAAACCTGCCTTCCTGGGACAAACTGCCTTACTTTTGGCACCAAACATTTTAAATATACTTAACTACCCTCTCTTGCTTTACAGTGATACGTCAGGGACTCAGCAGATGCTACTGAATACTTGCTCAGTGCCTCATACTAGTCTAGATGTGGGCAGACAGAAAGAAACATGAACGATCGATCTTAGAGAGGGACACCATTACAGAGGGAAGAAGCTCATGATAAACACATAAAATGTAAGATAAAATACCAATAAGGGCCATACAGAAGGTGACAGAGTAACTGGGAGCAGAAAGTGGAAGTTACTTTAGTAAAGGTGTTTGGCCAATGTCCGTTTCAAGGACAACCAGGCCCTGCGTTTGCAGGCGCACACACACCTTTAGAGAGTAGAGTAATCAGCAAGACCAGCAACGTGCAAGCATCTGAAGCAACAGCAAGAAGCCAGCAGTAGGGGTCTGGAGAGAACTCCACCAACAGAAGGCCAGTCCCAGCCCCACAGCCAGAGTCCAAGGTCAGCTCTATACCCAGCACATTTCTGGGATCTAACATGGTCACTACCAAAGAACTGTAAACACCAGAGACATTTTACTACTTTTATTCTTCCTTGTTTGCATGACTGGCTATCCCTTCCCTGTGTGGTTGGATGTTGTCTTGTTTTGTTTTGTGCTTTGTGGTTATTGTTTTGGGGGTGTGATTTTTTTGCCCCCTCTTCTCTTTTTCTCTGGCCTCCTTTTTTTTTTCTTTCTTATTCTCTTTTTCAATCTCCTCTTTCTTCTTTTTTCACTGCTTAGTTTTCTTATCTTTCTTTTTCATTTTCTTTGATTGATCCTCTTTCTCTTTCCTCAACTACTTCTTGAATTTAAACTTTCAAGCGAGTAAACATTGTTTCTTCCCTTTCTGATTACTCCTTCACATTTTATTTCATTCTTTTGCTCCTGTGTCCTCAGTTTCCCAAAACTCAGGTAATCATCCTTTGACCTCCAGCCTTGACTCTATTATATCTGACCTCATTAATCACTTTATTCTGTCCCCTACCCATCTTAACCCCCTCTTCCACTCCACAAAAGGGTAAAATCACTCCACTAAGGGGAAAATCACTGAATACAAGTGCATGCTATATGTTTGATATTGCTATCATAGTTTGCCAGTAGCTAAGGTGTACTTGAAACTATTGTTATTAACTTTACTACTTTAGTGAGAATGTCATGCATTTTATAACCAGTTTTTCTCTCCTGCATGATAACACTGTGATTATGGGGGTTCATATTCATCACCACAGCCCACCACCAAAGGATTGGTGCTGAGCCAAATAGTAACTTTGCATCCTTTACAAATTGAGAAGGTAGGTTCTTGGGATAGCTATAAAGAACCACCTAGTTGTCTAGAGGACATGCCTGAAGAACAGACATCTCCTAGGGAAGCCTCAACACTAGAGATAAAGCTATCTATCATAAGAAATCAGTAAGTATCAATGTAGAAAGACTAATAAAATAAAAAACAGAAAACAGAAAATGACAAGAAGCAAAATGCAAGCCCCAACACCCAGCCCACCCAGGACAAGCCCAGAACTCAATGAGATGGATGAAATTGGAAGTCAAACACTGGAACTTTCTGAAATGATAACAACAGAACTGAAAAAAACAAGTGAAAAGGTCATAGAGAAAATAATCTTTCAGGTACAAAAAGCAATGATGCTTAAGATCAAAGCTATTAGAGAAGACACAGATAAAAGAATAGATGAGCTTAGAAAAATGATGGAAACCAAAAATGCCCAACATCAGGAAGAAATGGAATCCATGAAACAGACCCAAACAGAAACCAAGAAATTAAAACCTTCATTGAGAGTACATGCAACAGATTGAATGAAAGAGGATAACATTTCAGACCTTGAAGGCAGAATTGCAGCTAGTGATCAGAACAGAAAGATATCTTAAAAATAACAGGGGACCATGAAAAATCAGTCCAACTGCTGCAAGATGAAGCAAAAAAGAATGATATAAAATTGACTGGGGTCAATGAGAAACCTGGCAACGGCACAAATGCCATAAAGAAAAGTCTTCACAGAAATAATGGCAGAAAACTTCCCAAGCATGAATAAAGAATTTGACATGCAAATAAATAAAGCATATAGAGCTCCAAATGGCCATGACCAAAATAAAACTACACCAAGACATATAATCAAGATTCTAGAAATTAAACACAAGAACAGAATATTAAAAGCTGTCAGAAAAAAGAAACAGATCGCCTATAAAGGAAAGCCCATAAGAATCACAGCAGAGCCGGGCGTGGTGGTGCACACCTTTAATCCCAGCACTCAGGAGGCTGAGGTAGGAGGAGTGTTTTGAGTTCGAGGCCTGCTTGGGGTACAATGCAAGCACAAGGCCAGCCTGAGCTACATAGTGTGACCCTGCCTCAAAAAACTAGGGCTGGGAGTTTGGCTCAGTGGCTTAAGTGCCTGTCTGGCAGGCATGAGGTTGTGAGTTCGATCCCTGGTGCCACAAAAAAAAAAAAAAAAAAAAAAAAAAAAAAAAAAAAAAAAAAAAAAAAAAAAAAAAAAAAAAAAAAAAAAAAAAAAAAGAATCACAGCACACTTCTCAGCACAAACCCTCAAGTCAAAAGGAGCTTGGAGTGAAATATTTGAAGTCCTGAAAGAAAACAATTTTGAACCCAGATTGATGTACCCTGCAAAACTATCTTTCAAAATTAATGGAGAAAGAATATATTACCATGACAAAGAACAACTGAAGAAATCCATGAACACCAAAATAACCCTACAAAGAATACTGAAAGATACTCTAGACAGAGATAAAAATGACCACATTTCCAAGAACAACCACAGAAAAAAACCACCAGGTAGGGCAGACAATTAAACAGAGGGAAAAAGCAGGACCCAACATCAGGAAAATATCATGACAAAGATAAGCCAATACATATCAGTTATAACCATTAATGTAGATGACCTCAATTAACCAATCAAAAATAAAAAAAAACAGATTGGCAGAATGGATCAAGAAACAAGATTGAACAATATGCCGTATACAAGAAACACATTTAACTCAAAAAGAAATTCACAGACTGAAAGTCAAAAGATGGAAAACAATCTTCCATGTAACAGGAACTCAGAAAAAAAGCAGGAGTTGCTATTCTATGTGCAGACAATGTGAATTTCAAACCAAGAATGATCAAACGAGATAAAAAAACAAAAGGTCACTACATACTTATTACGGGAAAACTTCAAGGGGAAGAGATAACAATCATAAATACCTATGCACCAAATAAGGGAGCACCCAACTATATAAGACAATTATTAATAGACATGAAAAATCAAATAAACAATAACACAATTGTAATGAGATAGCTTAATACCCCATTGTCACAAAGAGATAGATAAACTAGACAAAAAATCAGCAAAGAAATATCAGAACTGAGTCAAACATGTGAATAAATGGACTTAATAAACGTTTTCAAAGTGTTCAACCCAACATCATCAGAATACACATTCTTCTTAGCTGCACATGGGATTGTCTCTAAAATAGACCGTATACTAGCCCACAGAACATGCTTAAGTAAATGCAAAGGAATTGAAATTATCACATGCATATCATCTGACCATAGTGCAATGAAACTGGCAATTAATGGCAAAAGAAATTTTAAAAACTCCATAAACACATGGAAATTAAGTAACAGCTTCTTAAACAACCAATAGGTCCCAGATGAAATTAAGGAAGAAATTAAACAATATCTATAACTAAAGGACAGTGTAGATACAACATACCAGAACTTATGGGATGCAATGAAAGTAGTCCTGAAAGGGAAATTTAGAGTGGTGAATTCTCACGTCAGGAAAACAGAACAAGCACAAATAAACAACCTAAGGTAGCAAGCTTCTAGAAAAAGAAGAGCAAGATAAGCCCAAAGTCAATATGAGGGAGGAAATTATAAAACCCAGAGCAGAAATTAATGCAATGGAGACTAAGAAAACAATACAAAGAATTAATGAATTGAAGAGTCAGTTCTTTGAAAGAATAAATAAAACTGGCAATCAACCTTATCAAAAAAAAAAAGGAAAGAAAAGACAAATTCATGCATTGAGGAATGAAAAGGGTCAGCTCATTATAGATCTTGTGGAAATTCAGAAGGTCATCAATACCTACTTCAAAAATTTTTACTCTCATAGGATGGAAAACATAGAAGAAACTGACAGATTTCTAGATACCTATGAATTACCAAAGCTGAATCAAGAAGATACAAAAATTCTGAATAACCCAAAATCAGTTAGTGAAATTGAAAATGTAATTAAAAACTTAACAAAAAGAAAAGGCCAGGTCAAGAGGGATACACTGCTGAATTCTACAATAAATTTAGAGAAGATTTAATGTCAACACTCATCAAACTATTTGATGAAATTGAAAGGGAAGCAATTCTCCCTAACTCATTCTTAAAGGCAAGTATTACCTTATACAAAAATCAGAAAAAGACCCAACCACAAATGAGAGCTACAGGACAATGTCCCTAATGAACATAGATGCAAAAATCCTCAATAAGATACTAGCAAATAGAATGCAGCAAATCATCAAGAAGATTATACACCAAGACCAAGTAGGATTCATTCCAGAAATGCAGGGATGGTAAAAATACGCAAATCATAAATGTAATATACCATATCAAAAAAGCCCGAGGCAAAAATCACATGATCATCTCAATAGATGCAGAAAAAGCATTTGACAAAGTCTAACATCCATTCATGTTAAAAAAAAATCCTACAGAAAAGTAGAATAGATGGTCTTTATCTCAATCTGATAAAAGTCACCTATGACACACCAATAGCCAACATCATGCTAAATGGACAAAAACTAGAAGTTTTCACTGTAAAATCAGGAACAACAAGGATGTCCACTATCACCACTTCTATTCAATAGAATTCTAGATGCACTAGGCCAATTAGACAAGAGAGTGAAATAAAAGGAATAGCAATAGGAAAAGACGTTATCATTATTCATAGATGACATGATACTATACATAGAAGATCTGAAAACTTCACTGAAGACTTGTAGATTTAATAACAAAATTCTGTAGTGTAGCTGAATGCAAAGTCAACACACAAAAAATCAGTAGCATTCCTGTACACAAACAACAAACTCATTGAGAGAGAAATTAGGGAAACCACACCCTTCACAATAGCATCCAAAAAAGCTGAAATTCTTAGGAATCAATCTAACAAAAGAAATAAAAGAACTATACAACGAAAATTACAGTACTCTGAAAAAAGAAATTGAAGAAGATATCAGAAAATGAAAAGATATCCCTTGTTCACGGATAGAAAGAACCAACATTGTGAAAATAGCCATACTCTCAAAATTGTCATACAGATTTAATGCAATCTCAATCAAAATACCATTAGCATACCTCAAAGAACTGGAGAAAACCTTTGTAAAATTCGTTCAGAGCCAGAAGTCACCTAGAATAGCAAAGGCAATTCTGGGCAACAAAGGCAAGTAGGAGGCATCACAATCCCTGAGTTGAAATTTTACTACAAAGATACTGTGATCAAATCAGCATGGTACTGGCATAAAAACAGACCTGAGGATTAGTGGAACAGATTACAAGATGCAAACACAACTACAAACACACTCAGTCATCTTATCATTGACAAAGGGGCCAAACTTGTTCACTGGAAGAAAGATAGCCTCTTTAATAAATGGTGCTGGAAAAATTGGCTCTATAAATGCCAAAGACTAAAATTAGACCCATGTCTATCATCATGCACTACCCTAAAGTCAAAATGCATCAAGGATCTAAATATTAGGACAGAAACACCAAACCTACTGGAAGAGAAAGTAAGAAGAAATCTTGAAAACATGGGTGTAGGCAGAGACTTTATGAACAAAACCACAACTGCAAAGGAAGTACTTCAAATAATCAACAACTGGGATCTCACCTTATTAAAAAGCTTTTGCACATCAAAAGGAATCACCAACAGAGTGAAAAAACAGCCCACAGAGTGGGAAAAAATGTTAGCCAATTGTCCCTCAGACAAAGTACTTCTATCTAGAACATATAAAGAATTGAAAAAAATCAGAACCCCCAAATTCAAAGACCCAATCCAAAAATGGGCATCTGAGATGAATACACACTTCTCAGATGAAGAAATACAAACAGCAAGTAAATATATGAAAAAATGTTCAGCATCACTGGTCATTCAAACTGTAGAAATTAAAACAATACTAAGATTCCATCTCATCCCAGAAAGAATGGCTATCATCAAGAAATCAACCATTCAAAAATTCTGGAGGAGCGGTGGGGAAAAGAATAACCTTGTCCGCTGTTAACAGGTTTGTAGACTGGTACAACCACTGTGAAAATCAATGTGGGGATTCCTCCAAAAACTAGGATTAGAGGTCCCATTCGACCCAGGTATTCCCCTTCTGGGTATTTTTCCAGAAGAATTTAAAACATCATACAACAGCAATATATGTGCACCCATCTTTATAGCAGCATAATTTGTAACAGCAAAATCTTGGAAACAACCCAAATGCCCATCAACTGAATATCGGATACAACAGATATGGTATTTTTATACAATGGAGTACTACTCAGTTATAAAGAAGGATAAACTCAAGACTTATAGATAAATGGATGCAACTGGAGATCATACTCATAAGCAAAATAAATCAGACACGCACATGTAAATATCATATTGTCTCCCTAGTGTAAGAAGTTGAAAGAGTTAATAAGATCCAAAATGTACAATAGGTATTGTGAGATGGGAAGAAACTGTTTAAAAGGAAAGAGAAGCTGGGATGGGGGAAAGGAGAAAGAAGAAAGGAAAAAGGAAAATACATATATACATACATACACACATATGATAGTTAAGATACTTGTACTACTAATTTCTATTAGTTCACTGAAAAGAAAGATTTGTGTTTATACTGTTTGATCAATTTTTCATGCAACTTGTAGTATGAGCAACTACTTCGAAGACAATAGGCAATGTATTAACCGTTGTTAATCTCCTACTATCTTGTTTTGAAATTTTGTATCATTGTTTTTATTGTTTTTTGTATTTAAAATAAAATTTTTTAAGAAGAGACATTATTTGAATTGACATTTGAATGATGAAGATGCTGAGGTGCAGGGGTTTGGGAAAAGTATACTCCAGTCCACAGGGCGAGTATATTCAAAGGCTCTGTCTGATTTGAGGACTAATAGCACGTTTGAGAAATGAACTAACAGCCAGTGAGGGTGTAAAGTGGTGAAAAAGAGGAAGAGTAGAAGGAAATGAGACAAGAGGACAAGGCAAAGCTCAGTTCACATGCAGTTTGTAGGCCTGGACTTTTTACTAATGGCATTGCTGACATTCTGTGCCAGGAAGTTCTTTGTCAGGGAGCAGGATAAGCTCTTTGGTTCAGTGCAAGAGGTTCAGCAGCATTCCTGTGCTCTATCCACTATATCCCAATAGCAACAAACAAAATTGTCTCCAGACATCATCAAATATCCTTGGGAAGAAAAACAGCCCTCAGTGGTAACCACCGTTGCAGGCAAAATGAAATGAATTATAAGGGTACAGGAAGCTGTCTCATCCTAAGCATGAAGTGATAAGATCTGAGTTGCACTTTAGGATGTTTATGCTCTCTTGGCTCCTGTGCAGAGAGGCAAGATTAGAGGCAGGGAGGAGTTCAGAAGGCTGTTGTGGTAGTGTTGGACTAAGGCAGCAGAGGATTCATTTGTGGATCAGGTAGAGAATGGGGAGTGGAAAAAAAGGTGCACATGTGATGCTTAGGTTATCTCCAGAAACCATGAAGTAGTTAGATATACATAAGTCCAAAGCCTGAGTTATTAGTACCATTTATTGATGAGGAAGACTTCAAAGGAGATTTGTGAGTGTGGGGGTGGAAATCAACAGTTCTCTTAACCATACTAAGTTTGACATGTCTGTTAGCCAAATGGAGAGGTCAAGTAGGCTGTTAGATGTTGTATTGCTCAGTTTTCTTGTTGCTTGTACAAAATATCCAACACCCACAATTTAAAGGAGCAGAGGTTTAATTTGGCTCAGGGTTTCAGAGGTATCAGTCCATGGTTGGCTGGCTCCATGGCAGGAACAATATGGTGGAAAGGCATGATGGAACAAATCTGCTCACTTCATGTAGCCAAAAAACAAAGCAGGGGACAGTGCCAGAGAGTAATGGGCCAACAACCAGATGTAGCACCCAAGATCACTTCTCCATGACTCATCTAGACATAATCAGAAGTGTGCTTTCCTAGTCCCCTGGGTGGCTCTCAGGCCACTAAAGTTGACAATCCAGCTTACCTGTCACAGACATAAGAACATGTATGAGAAGTCAGGATTAGAGAGTTAAATTAATGAGTCATCTACTTGATAGAAAGTGAAGTGAAAGACTCGAAAACATTGCCTACTGCATTCATTTCCTGTGGCTGCTATAACAAATTACTAGTTTGTAAACTATTAATTTTAAACAATGTAAACTTATTCTCTCATAGTTTTGGATGAAATAAGTCATAAATCAAGGTATTGGCATGGTTGTACTGCATTTGGAGAGTTCCTCTTGCTTTTGATGGCTTTTTTTTTCCTGCTATTTGAAGGTTTCTGTTTTTTATTAACTATATAAACACTACAGGTACATGACCTTTACATCCAATCAGGTAAACATTTATAAAAATAACAGAATATTTCACTACTTGTTCTTATATGTGTGTGTCCTTTAGAAAATTAAAATAAGTTTAAAAAGTTTCAATATGAAGACCCTTCTTCATTATGCACATTAACAAGGGAAAACGAGTTGTATCCTCTGTGACTTCAAACACAGTCCATTAGAAAACTAAATTATGTGGTAAAACAAAATTGATGGCTGTCTGTAATCTTTGACTTGTACTTGTATCCTTTGACCTGTTAGCCAAATCATTCCAAACTCTCCCTCTGTGGTCACTTTGCCTTCTCCCCTTCATCCATTAAGCTTGTGTCTCTTCTAAGGGCAAATGTCATTGTCTTTAGGATCCACTTGAATAATACCTGATGTCTTCATCTTATATTCCTTAATTAAATCTTCAAAGACATCTTTCTCCAAATATACTAAGACTCACATATTGTGGAAATTAAGACATGAACATAATCTTTTTGTGGGTCATCATTCAACTGCCTGTACCTAACATGAGAGTGTAGACAGAGAAAACAAAAGAATGGTGGATGAAAACTTGGTGGCTTCAATAGACAAAGGTTGGTAGAGGAGGAGGAAGTAAAAAAGTATAGCAGGCTGTACAGTGATCACAGATGACCAGAGAGAAGGCCTGTAGTTCATATTTCTTTTGTATCTCCCAGATTTTTTTTTGTGCTAGATTTACTCAGAGTATGTATAATAATAATAATAAAAACCTCCTTAAATTGAAATGGGTATTTACAAAGATCTTAAAAAGTGCATTGTCCTTGCCATTTAATTGCCTTAGGATTATTGGAAACACTCTGGGGTAATCACCCACACATTTCTTGCTTTAGGTGAGCACATGGAAAAAGAAAGAGGGAGGAAAAATAATAACCTGTTTTATTTTGTGCCAAGTTTTTAATAACTTCAACCATCACTCTTCTTTTAATTCTTCATTCTCAAGCTCAAAAAGGCTAACATTTGAAACCTATTTAGCAAATTCTTTGGAACTTGCACCAAACCTCCAAAGTTAAATTTAGGATTCCAACCTCCATGATTAGTCGATGAAGTGAAAGGGGTGCAGAACTAACTAGCCAAGGAAGCTCTTACTTCTGATGCCTGCAATGGTTACACGAAATACAGCTTGCAGATGCAGTTGATCCTTTGCTCAAAGGGCAAGTATATTCATGGTCTTTTCATTAAAGTAGTAGATTCCATGTTGCCATAATTTATTAGTCAGTGCATTTCAGCTTTATTTACTGATGAACAAATGCCCTAAAATCCTTGCAATAGAAATATATCAAGTAGGCTCAAAATGTAAGTGTACCTGACAAGGTAAAAAGTGATAACTTGGAGAAACACATTGTAAATGGAAGTAAAATTGAATTTATGACCTCAGAATGCAGGAACACTGGCTCTTCCACACTCCTGGCTCCCCACCAAAAAATCAAGTATGGCTTCCTTAGTGGCTAGAGAGGCACTATACAACTGAACCTTTAAAAACTCTAGGGGGTGTCATTTGATGGAAAAGTTCAACTTCTAAATAAATCACCTTAGTTCCAGAAGTGAAATGATGATGAAAGCAGTGTGTTTAGGAGATGGTTGCAAAAGGAGCTGAAGAACTTTCTAGAATTTCCCTGTGTTCATACAACAACACATGAGTTATGGGGCACAGTTACTCAGGATTCTCACCCCACCCATTGGAAATGGATTCAGAAATTGCAGTCTTGTACTTTTGACAGTCTCTCCTCCATTTCCTCTTTTGTGCCTACCTGCCGTGAAGTCCTAAGGGGTAAATAAAATTACTTATGACCAAGACCTGATGTCCAGGTCATTAAGGTTCCCAAGTAAGCACAAAATTTATCAAATAATGGACTGTTCAATTGATTAGCATTATACACAAAGCTGAAGATAAGTATATTTTATACTTAAAGTTTTTAAATGTATAGGAATATTACATGTCTCAAAATATGTGCAGTTAAATTCCACACACACTTCTCCCATGCTACCTCCTGTCCCCTAACATACACACAACACAGAGCAAAACCAATACTCAGATTCAAATAGGTATGAGGGAAGATTAATGGGAGTGCAACAAACCACATTTTTTTTTTTGAGATGTGAGAAGAATGAAAACAATTCCCATTATTGAAGAATGCTAAGAGTAAAGTGCCCTGATAAAAAAAATTTAAAGTTGAAGTGTCAAGGAATTGCTGAGGCTGAGAAATGACGCACAACTTGCCAAAAGTCAAAAGTTCAACAAGCAGCTCTTTTATGGGACTAGAGGATGAGCTCATCCATGCACTGTGTTCTCTACAGAAGTGGAGGGCTATGTGGGCAAGAAAAGTGGCAGCATGTTCTTGGCTTCTCCCATCAGCTCTGATGGGAGTGAGCAGTCATGGGTTCCAATTCAGCCTCTGGGACACCTCATTCTGTGATTAGACCAACTGTTTGCCCTTCTCTGAGGCCTTCTCCTTCTGTAAATTGAAGTGGTGATGCACACAGTTACCCATGGGTTTGTTATGAGTGGATATGTCAGGGCTTTGAAAAAGTTTGAGGATGTGAGCCATCAGATTACCGTGTTACACAGTGACAGCACTGAGACCTTCTGACACTAGTGAAAGCCTCATGACTGACCAGGACAATCACCATTCTTTCAACTCCATGTATCATATGTCACATGAGCAGAGCATTTAACAATCTTTGATATAGAGTTATACTTCATTCTTTACAAATGAAGAAAGTAAAGGCAAGGCAGATAAACTCTCCAAATCACAATTCTGGAAAATGGAAGCTTGGAGGTTTGAACATCCAAGTCCTAAGCACACACTCCTACCCATAAGGTCTTACCGGCCAGAGACTGGAGAAACACAAATGTGGCCCCTGACTTCATGGGTGGACTTTGTGACCAGACCCAATCCACCTCTTCTTATCACTAACTCTCAAGAATTCTGTTAAGTTAGAAGCATCTAGTAGATTCCTGCCATGGAAGATAAAATGGTTGATATATTATGTCAATTTGAGAAGTTTAGAAGTTTAACTAAGTGACTCAGCAGAGGACCCAGGGTCCTCGCTTTGTAAACAATCTGAGCCCGTGCAATAGAAGGGCACGGAAATGCTGTGCTACACCTGCTCTAGGGAGGTAACCTGCTGACAATATAAAGGAGGGAAAGAGGTTTGCTCCTTCCTCCTTTTGCTCATGTTGCTTTTGCTGTCTTCCACTGCCATCAACTGTTGCCCCTCTGCCACTCCACCCTGCCTTGGAGCCAGCTGATTATAAACTGAAACCTTCACAAACTGTGAGCTAAATAAACCTTTCCCTCTTTAATTTTGGGCGTTGGGTGTTTTGTCCCAACAACAAGAAAAAGGTAACCAAGACAGAAGGTCATGATGATCTTCCCTTGGCAGAAAATGCCTGTGTTTATGAGGGATAATATCTGCAAATAAAGACCAACTTCAAAAGGACTCTGAATTATATGGAAGAGATTTTCCAGTACACTCTTGGGATTATGCAACACCATAATTTCTTATCCCTGTATCATTTTCTTGTATCTATTTTCCATGTGCTAAGGAGAAGAAAATTAGAGCTAAGAATACTCAAATGCTATAGTCCAGAAAGCACTTATTGTTTTGTACTTTTTTTATTAGTACATAATTTTATATTCCTTGTGGGGAATTAGTACACATACAAAAAACTTCATTCCTTTCCCACTTCCTTTCCCTTCCTGCCTTCCACCCACTTTTGATCTCCTTCTTTTGTTCATACGTATTTGCAATACGTAATGTTTACATTTCTTGCAGGAAGTTGGTACATGTGCATTAACACATCTTAATTACCTTTTTCATTCCCTTTCCCTCCTCTCTCTTAGCCCTCTGCTCATCTCTTGGTCCCCTTCTCCTCTAAGAAAGATCTATCTCCCTCCTTCCTATTACCTATCTTTATTTTGCTCTTTGTTTAGACTTTGGATTTCTCATGTAAGAAAAACCACAGGATATTCAAGCTTCTGTGCCTGATTTATTTCATTTAACATTATGTCTCAATGTGCATCCATTTTCCTACAAATGACTCAAGTTTTATCTTTCTTTATGTATAGTAGAACTGCATAGTGTGTAAATAATCACATTTTTTATCCACTCATTTGTGGATGGCCTTTGAGGTCACATCCACGATTTAGCTGCCATGAACTGAGGAAGCACTTTGCTCGTGTGTAAGTAACACTTGCCTCTGTCAAGTTTTCCTCCCTCGTGTTCCGAACATACAAGAGGTGCCCAGGAAGCAATGCTGATTGATTGGCTGGGGCACATTTACCCAATAGAAACTAACTTTAATTTCAACAAAATTAAAATAACTACCAGCAGAAGAATGAAGTTGTCATGCCTGTGTACACACTGTGCAATATGAGTGCATAATCAATGATCTTGTCATATGTTTTCATTCTCCGCTGTCTCCCTGCAAGTCTTGAAACAATGACCACAATTTATTTCCTGAAACCATTTACTTCCAGGAAGTTTATACCATCGGGTTTCTCCACCGCTTCTGTTTTAAAGGTAGGACTTCTGCTTCTCTTCATGGACTTTACTTCTCATTCTTACACACAGATATTGCCTAAGGTTTTATCAGTCCCTGAGTTTCTCTTCAAAATCACACCTCATCTAAGGAGAGAGCTTGGAAATCAGTGTCTTTTCACCCTGCCCCCCTCCATCTCTCTCCTCATTTGGATTCCATCTTACTCTGTTGGATGGGCTTAAAATCTTTAAAATGGCCTTTGAGGTTTTCTTGCAGCTTTCCATTCCTATTCACATTCCCTTGGTAATAGCTCTGGAATTTATACCTTCCCTTTTTATTAACACATATATACTGAATTTCAGGACCCCATCTTGGAAAATCTACAAACCTCTGGGTAAAGCTGTCTTCCTTTTTAGTCTCCATTCTATTTCTCTTGCCGATGGTTTCCAGATTAATACTCCCCAAATATTTTTTTTTTACTTTTTCAATCTTGTGCTTGACCTCTTAAGATAGCTCTGCTTTATCAATGAAGTGAAATCCAAATAGTTTCCCTGATAGTCACATCCATGTAACATCTAGATTTAAACAATCTTTTCAAATACACTGACTTCTCTCCACTTGAGCCTGTTGTTCTGGTCTGGTCTGGTCTTCCACTACTTTCCTATGATAAGGCTTTTGCATTTTCATCTCTGAAACTTGACTTGTGCCGTTCTTCCCACCTAGAAATTTTTATTCTCTCTTTTCTCATCCAACCCTTTCAACTTAACTATTCTCTTCCTAAGAATCTTTCCCTGGTTACCTCACTCCCGAGTGAAACAAAAGGAAATCATACCCTCTAAATTTGCAGCTACTGCTGTCTCAGAGCCCATGTACCATCCAAGGACACCTTATTGTGGCACATATTATACAGCTGAATTCAGTTATCATTTATATTTGGATCGCCCATTATGTTGTACTTTCTCTGAGACAGAGCAGTTTGGTGTTAAAGCAGTTTGGAGTCTTGAACCAGACTGGCTGGGTATAAGTTATCACTTTCTACTTGTGTGACACTGAACAGTGTATTTTCCTATGCCTGTGTTCCCTTTGGGAAACAAGAGAATATTATTATATCTCCTTCATATATCTGTTAAGATTAACTGAGTTAATACGTGTAATTCACTCAGAACTGTGTCAGCACACAGCAAGTGTCTGTAAATATTAACTCTTATTTTTCCTTACATATTTCCAGTGCATGGGTTCATATTAGACAATGGTTTCCACATCAGTCTATATCCACAGAAGGATAGTTGAACTCACCCGGAAAGTGTAAAAATGTCATGAATTTCAAGGGCATGCGTTTCCTCTGTAACTTAGCTTATGCGTGGAGTATGCCTGGCACTGCTGCAGAACTCAGTCCTCTCCTGCTGGAGGCATGTAACTGCTCTTCTGAGACAGCAGCAGGCAGAACACTGACTTTTCAGTCAAGACTTTGGCCAGAATAGACATGCCCATTTTAGGTCAAACATTTTTTTCACATCTGACACATTCACATTCCCTAGTTGGTAATGATGAACCTGCATAAAATTTTGTGCTTTATATTACAGTGTGCGTGCATCTTGAAACAAGTTTTAGAATTTTCCTTGTAAACAATTTTCCTTATTTAACAGACACCACACTGTGAAATAATGAAAACATTACAAGTACATCTAAAGGAGAATTACCAGGTTTTAGAATACTCTTTTTCGTTTTAAAGATATGTACAAACCACAAAATATGATTAATAAAACATATATTTAAGTCATTTTAAAGGCTGAAATAAAAAGGTGTATTTATGATATCACATTGTAAAACCTATGTGTGCAGAAGGGAATGTGCAGTTGGTAACACAGACGTGCTAGGCATGAAGAGGGCAGACAGACACCGGCCTGCAGAACCTGGGCAGATGGAGGGAAAAGGGATACCAGTTTCGTTCTGCCTTTTACACTCTGATTCATTCCTCATTAAGGACTCTAGTTCTACTAGACAGAATTCAAAGGAAAGGACCAAGGGAGATCAATATTCCTGATTCCCCTGGAGCTCATCAAAGCCCAATTTCATGCTCCAATTTTTATGCCCAATTCTATGATCTTCATGTGGGTAATCCTTGGCAATCTGTACCAATTCCTCAGAATCTCTAATGTGCACAATGACTTCACAGTTATATGTGCAAATTTAAAGAAATACAACCACAGATACTCTGCATGGTACAGTGTCCAGAGCCTCATTGTGTAGAATTTTTAATTACCTAGAAGTAAAGGCTCAGCTGGAGAAACTTTGGGTCTTACAGATTATCACCTTGTCTTTCCCGAAGATAATATTTCTGCTACTTTTTTCTGAGAATCATATGTCTTTACTCGTTAATTAATTCACTGAAATAGTGAATAGTTTACCCTTGCTATCCCTGTGCTTGTCCATGGGGCACAGAGTGACAGACATGGCAAATCCATCACTACCTGGCTCAGTGCTAAGACTCTGACAATAGAGTGCTGACTCCTGCGGAGTGAGTACAGAAGAGTCTTCTCCAGGAAGGACATGTTTAAAGGAAAGAATATGAGCTTTTCAGGATTCTGGGTTAGAAACCCAAATCTAAAGCTCTCTATCTATAATTTCAGGAAAATTACTTAACCTCTTTGAACTAAAATTTTCTCCTTTATAGAAATAAAATAATTCCAGGGTGGTTACAGTAATAGAAATAAGGGTTTGTAAAACACGTGGCACAGTGTCTAAGGTAGAAACACTTGATAAATAGCACACGGAATATTAGTATCACTGCTGGAAGATACTAAATTCTCATTTGCTGACCTGAATCTGTAATAAAGAAGAATATGCTAACTTGTTCTATCTAAAATGATTAATTAAACACCTACCAGCCAATGTGATCAACTAAAATACTAATGATAACAATTGAAACAGTAAGATTTAGTATTCATGTTTGCAATTTAGTGTTACATTACTTGTGGTATTTTCACCAATTTCCTGAACTGGAATTTGAAAATCATATATGAAATCGATTGAAGTTAATTCAGAATACATAATTAAGCACCTTGTGTTCAGAGAGAACATTAGCTTTTTTTCATGAATTAAAAAGATTAATCTCAGATATTAAGAAAAATATTTAAGACAATAAAAGGGACCTATTTTACTAAATTTCGATATCAGGAAAAGGAAGAATTCTTATGCGGTAAATGAAGTCTTGATGAATTTGTCTTATTTCTTTTGATCTAAAAATGCCTACTGTTCTTGCAGGGCATTTTACGTACAGCATCTGTAACCTATCTGCTCAAGAATCCTCAAAGTAGTGTAAGGGAATTTCCAGTTCTTGCTTCTAATGATTCCAGGGCAGGGACACAGGGAGCCCTTGGGCCTCTCTTCCACCCTTCACTTGCTCTCCCAGAAGGAGGAGAAACGCCTCGCCTGGTTACAGAGACAGGAAGAACTGACGAGAAGGCCTACCTCAGGTCAGCACCTCTGGGTCTCCCGACCCAGCAGCCCCCATGCTCAGGCCATACGCTGAGTCAGTCCACGCAGGGAACTCAGAAAAGCGCGTCTCTCCAGCTCTGCCTGACACTGCCTGGGACCTTTAATTTTGGGCGAAATATTACGAAGCTATGTGGCTACGCTTCTAAGCTGTGTCCCATGTTTTGTTTTACAAATGTTTCCAATCTGAAACAGTACATACTATATTTGCATTTTATAATGTATAGCCCAAGGTTGCCCTGCCAGGAGTAAAGAGCTGGATTAGAATTATAGTCTTTGTTTACTTTACTTTAGTTCAGTTCCTCTTTAGGGTACAATGCTTCTTTCTTGGTGAGGTTGGGGGACAGTAAAAGTAACAGCTACAACAATAATAAAACTGGTTCTATTTTGGAGCTTGAGCTCTGCCTCTATTCTGCCTCCTGATCCACGATCCAGTCCATGCTTCCCCAGGCAGGTAAAGCAACACAAGGCCCCTCTTCTTGGAAAGCTAACAAACAGCAATTATCTACTGATGTGTAGGCCTCACCTTCCTGAACAACACAAAATCCAAGACACATTTCAAAACAAATCTAAACCCTTGCAAATAACAAGGGAGTATATGTAGTCATTGATAATTTAATATGCTTTTTTTTATGAATGGTGCCCTGTAAAGTTGTTTTGCTATTGTTTATAATGCTAAGGGGACAGCCCCAGACACACATGATAGGCAAGTGTGCTACCACTGAGCTATAATCCCAGCCTTCCAAGACTGTTTAATTACAAATTAATGAAATACTAACCTTCGGGAATTCTTAGAAAAGTAAGATTATTCAAAGTACAATGTGGAGATTGGTTTCTATTGCTTTATTTCAATAGAATGTTAGTTACATTTTTAAAACTTGGCTAAACATATCTCAGAACTGCTTAGAGTAAAAGCAATGTGAAGTTACTTGGTTGCCTTCCAATTTCAAATTGATTTTTTGTTGCAGACCTCATAATCACAATTTTCATTATGAAGTATTTTTAAAATGGAATTACATCCAGAATCAAGTAAAACTAATTGTGATGCATATTCTGAAGAGAAAGTACAGGGTGATAAAGATTCACATGGTAACATGCAATCACCTAACAGCTATACTCTCAATATGTAATGCAATTTAATGATGTTATTTTCCCTTACTATTTTCTGCAAGAGCATTTAACTAGGTTTGTATGCATTTCAAAAGTCAGATAACTAAAAGTTAACAACAATCCTACAGGGTTAGGGCAATGTTTCTCAAGTTTTTTATTTTTTTTTTTCCCATTTCATTGCTAAGACATTCTTTGCAGTTATTTTTCTAATCACCACCCCTCCCATGAAATACTAGTGCTATAGACACATTATATGCCTATTTATGTACTATTTATATACTGTGGCCCTTTGGAGGCCCACAAACCACTGTAATCACTAAAATATTTTTAATCCTTTGAAAAGTAATTTTCATACCCCTGGGGTACCTTACTGCCCCCAATAATTGTTTAAGGTTACCAGTGGCTTCAACCTAGCTGCACATCAGGATTACCCAGCAAACTCTTAAATATACTGAGGTCTTAGAGATTTGTATGTAAGTTGTCACACAGAACCTAGGCTTTGATATTTTAAAACTCTCCAGTCAGATCAACAAAGATCTTTCACTACTGGACAGAAAGGACTAATGCAAAGTATATATTCAATACTTTCTGAAATCAAAAGAGAAAAGTGGGCAAAATCATGATCTCAGGAACTTGGTATTAGAAGGAGAAAGACTCACTTCCCACGCTGGGGGCCAGCAGACAGTCATTACTGAGCCAAGAGCACCAGTCAGAGCCTTCAGTTTTACTCTGATCCCAGGAGTGTGGGTTTGGGGAGGACAGCAGTTCTCAGAGTGCAGTCCCCAGATGTCAGTATCAGCATTGCCTTAAATCTTCTTACTGGACTCAACCTTGAACTGCTGAATCAGAGACAGGCCAGAAACCTGTGGATAACAGGCCCACCCAAGAGGATTCTGCCGTGTGCAAGCTTGGGAATCATCTCAGTGACCATGGGTTTCGAGCATCTTCTGCCCCGAATGCTGCTTTTCTTCCTTAAGAAAATCAAGTGCTCCCATGTTTATAGCAGTACAATTCATGATAGCTAAATCTTGGAAGCAGCCCACATGTTCATCAAGAGACGAATGGACAAAGAAAATGTGGTATTTATACACAACAGAGTACTACTCTGCAATAAAGGATAAACTGGAGTCATTTGTAGGAAAATGGATGCACTTTTAAACCACAATGTTAAATGAAATAAATCAGACACACAAGCTTAAACATCACATGGCTTCTATTATATGTAAAACCTTGAGAAAAAATAAACAGCAAATGGAAGATAGATAATAGGACGTAAGGAGACAGATAATTCTCAAAGGTGAAAGACAGCAAGAGATTGAGGGAGGGGAGTGAAAAGGATGAAAACAGGAATTAAGCTGTGTTATGTGCATGTACCAGCTCCACACAAGGAATGCAAACATTATATACTAAAAACATATACAAAAAAAAGGAAGGTGATCAGGGATGAGTGAAAGAGAGAGAGGGAAGAGAAAAGGCATGAAAAAGGAATTAAGATGTATTGTATATATATACTAACTTCCCACAAGGCATGATATTATTTACTTCACTCATGCAGTAATGAACTAAAAAAGAAAATCCAGTGCTAATCTTTAGCCTATACTGGGTTAATCTGTTCTTCATTCTGTTCTTATGAAGCAAAATGTTAACAACCTGGATCTTATTAATGTAATCAACTACATTGAAAATTCCATTTTTTATGAAACAACATTGGAAATACTGAGAAAGAGTTCAGCACCATCCATTTTAAACCTCTTTTATGCAAATTCTATAGAAGGGAAAAGATTTTATTTTTCTTTTGCTTACAGAGCTAACAAATCAAAGATGTTTTGTACTGGATCATTACGTATGTTTAAATATTTTTATACTTTGTTCAAAATATCAAACATATCATAAATATCAAAAATTTCAGATCCCCGAAACTAATTTGGTCTTAAACCAAGAGAGTTATTTGGACTATAGTGGTAATGATATCCAGTTCATTCATTATTATTTAAATAGTGTTCCTTCCCAAGCTACATTGTCCTTTTAAAATTAAACATAAACACACACACACACACACACACACACACACACACACACACACACTGCTGTGAAAGCACTTCCTATCAGGATTTAAAACATCCTACATGCCAGAAGTAAATGGCTTCATTCCCATAAGTCATTTTCATCATTGCTTTAATTTTCCATAGAATTCGAAACTGCCTTTTACCAGGGGAACAGATTCTGAAGTAGAAGTGTGACAGTTAGTTTTCCTGAGCCAGGATTCATTAATAAAATTTGGATTTTTCCCTTACAGAGAGAGAAAGAACTGAAGACAACAGAGGATAAAAAGCAGATTTTGTGGCAATAAATTTATTGCAGGTGGCTTTCATCAAACTTTAGAGGACTGGAACCGAAGGTCATCTCCTCCTCTCCACTTCAAGAGGAAATTCTTCACATAAGGCTCAGGCTAGTGACACGAACATGCTTGGAAAAATAATGTTGTATGGGAATCTGGACAAAGAACTGTGCCCCATTAGCCATGCAGTTTGGAGAAGGAGTCTGCACCCCATTACAAGTCTCACTGCCCATAAAAGGTAATACAACTGCGTGCAACCTTATTGTCCAAATATACATTGTGCCTGATGCAAACCATTTTCCTCCTCTGACTGTAACAGAGATAACACAAACATGATGGAGAAGTTTATCACCAGAAACTCTGAGGATCATAGAATTCAATCTGCTTAAAGTTGAATTAAACTGACTTGAAGCTGAGGAAGAGCATGATTTCTTGTAAAACCTAAAACACCAGTGAAATAATTCTCTTGATCAAACTGAGAAATTAGGAGTAAGAGTTGGTTGAAAAATATTAGCTGTGACTTCACAAAAACGACCCAACTAATCAGTTCAATGAAACAACTGGTCAACAAAAATGGATTGACCCAAATATCTGAGCCTGAATCTTTCTCAGTTAACCATACTGGTTTTTGCAGAAAAAGAGAAAACTTTTCTTTTTTATTAATTTCATTTTTAAAATGTCCTTAGCATCCTCTCAAGCACTTTATATAATACATTTAGAACACTACTTTGTCATGAGTTTGAAATTTTAAGGTGAGATTATAAGGACATAGGCTGCTTTGGTATACCTAAGACTTTACAATTCCCAACAATATCAGTGAAGACATAAAACATACCAACTAGTTCAAAGAATATGAAAGGATAAACATTTACTCCTTTAATGCTATAACTGGAAAGAACAGAGAATGAGGAAGTGTGCCGGCCCTGCGTAGGAAGCCAGGGCCTACCACAGGTTGTTACCCCACACCCAGGGATCCTCCAACAGTTCTTCTCTTCCTTTTGGGTGGCAGATTTCTAAAGCTGAAAAATAGAAATAGCTAGAAAATCACTGACCTCTCCTGATCATCTGCCATTGCATTAAAAATAGTGTTGGAGCTAAAAAGAGAGAGAGAGAGAGAGAGAGAGAGAGAGAGAGAGAGAGAGAGACAGAGAGAGAGAGAAAGAAAAAGAAAAACCAAAAAAAAGCATGTCTTGAGTTGACATTTTGGCAAAAAAAAAAAGTGCTGTTTTGTTTGATACTTTAACTTTCTTTTTAAAACTTCAAAGCTACATATGACACAGAAAATAAAAGCATCACATTACAGCAAAATACAGAGCTTTAAGGCTATAGCGCCTGGACCTACTTACGTTTTATGTGGGGAACTTTCTAGATGGAAGCTGCTCCCTATGCTTTTTGTCCTTTCAGTGTGACCTGTTTAGGTGACCATGTGAGACTGATGTGCCTTTGTCTAAAGGATGGGCATATTTTGCTTTTAAAAAAACTGTGTTAAAGAAAGCACTATTTAGTCAAATACTTGCCCTCAAAATGGGTATTCTCAACACCGTCCTCTCTCCTATCTGTGTGACTCTGAATACCCTAGTCAACAGCATATTTTGAATGTTAACTTTCAACTACACTCCACCAAAATGTGCTTTGCAGACACTGTATGCAATTGTTACCTCTGGCATGTAGAACCACTGAAAAGCTAAATAAGGACGTTGTTCCTTGTCTGTCAAAATATTTCACCTACAACTAAAAGAACTGCAATAAACATGATGAATTAAACTTATAAAAATTATGCTAATATTGTTGTGTTTCTTGTTGTTCTTATTCTTACTATCAGTAAACGTGGCCATGACTACGGAACAGAATGTCTAACTCCAGTTCAAATCAACATGACCACTGGGGAATGGTTCCAAGTAGTTTTGGCTGACTTTCAATATGAATATGTCTTAGTGACTTTTCTCATTGCTGAGACAAAATATCCAACACCCAAAGTAAAAGGGGACAAGTTTATTTAGCTCACAGTTTGTAAAAGTTTCAGTCCAAAACTGGCTGGCTCCAAGGCAGTGTGGCATACGGCAGAGGGGCAGCAAAAGTAACAAGTAAGAGAGCAAGACAATCACTTTCTGTCCCTTATATTGTATCCAGTCTACCTGAATTAGGGCAGTGCCAATCTAATCAGTGGACTGATCCTGCAATCACCCACTCAATCCCAGAACCTTTAATCCCAGCATTGCACTATGAATCAGCCACCTCCAAAGAAAAAGCCCTACAACCACATTAGGCTTTGGGGGGGACAAGTAGACACAAACCATAACAGGATATGTCCATTTCCCTTATCTACTAGAGGCAACTGCTGTTTTATTTTCATATAGACATTCCAAAACTAACAGGAGTAGCTAAGATACAGGGAGGTGGGGTGTCTCAGTTTGTCCAAGACTAAAGTTTCCCAGGAAGTACTTTTCAGTTTTAAAATCAGGACAGTTTCAGACAAATTGCAATGAGCTGGTATCTGCCAAGGGTAGACTGTAGCTTTATTGTACTAATTTTCCAGTTATAACTATTGCAAATACATGTCAAGTGCACTTGATTTGACATTAAGGACCATTCTAGATGAGGTCTATATGGCCAATGGAAAATTGACATCTGAAGAAGGAGTTTAAAGATCAAATAATTTGTTTATTTAGGAATCCCCAAATTTTGAGTATAGTATCACAGCTAAAAACTAAACTTTAATGTAGAAAAGCATAATATGATCTGGCTTAAACATACTCATTAAAAAATTCATTTTTACATAAACTGTGTTAATTTCATTTATGTACAAAGTACAGAAAGCAGCATAATTGTGGAGTAATGAACACAAGTACATCTCTAAATGAGTATTTCTCCTGGAAATGATTACCTTGAGAGACTGCATCCTTAGTCCAATGATGGTGACTTTGGCATAAGATAGTTCTAAAGCTTCTTTTCAGAACTGTCCTCAGAGTCAGTTTTATTTCATTTATAGCCTATTCTCAATTTTTATGAAAATTTCATTAGGAATATGTATCAATTTCTCCATTCACTTTATGTACTCCCAAATAATTTAGTTTTGCCAAGCATGGTGATAAATGTTGCCCTCTGAGGTAAGAATGTTATTATTGGGAAAAAACTAAGTTATTTGGCTTTGTTTTGTGTTTTGAATTCTTCATACAGGGTCTCACTATATGGTTCAGGCTGGCCTTGAACTCACTATGCAGCCTCAAACTTACTGCAATTCTCCTGCACATCTTTTACATGCAGATCAATCAGTCTTGAGTCCCTGTCCTCAACCATTCCCTTGATCTAAACTTTCATGTACCAAGCCAATATTTCCCCTGCCCCAAGTCAACCCAGGACAACTCCTATATTGTAGAATGCTTCAAACTACTCAGTCCTAACCCGTTTCTGACTACTCTGCCTATTCTATGGAAAATACAACAAAGACCATGGTTTGTGCCTTCCCTCTTGCTCTCTCCGGATGCTTGAAGGATACTGATGTGTCCACATCAGGCCCTGAGCAGTGCAGCACACACCCTTCTCTTGGAAAGTGTAATAAAAATCTTCTTTTAGTAACATTAGCTTCTCCACATCATTACTCAGTTACCTCCATAAATTCAAATACTGTAGGTGTAAGTATGGAGACATTTAGTGTAGAGACAAGGGACCCCGTCCCAGTCAGGAGGCCAGAAAAACTTTCTGCAGAAAGGATTAGAGTCAGTAAGGTGAGTACATGGGGAATAAATCTAATCCAGGGATAAAAGAAGTTATAAATGGTCAGGTGTCACCAAGTGGCATAAGACACTATAGGGAAGATTCATGCAGTGTTTATCTTGAAGGCAATTAGTAGCCATTAAGTATTTAAATCAAGTGAGTTTAACAAGATTAGATCTGTTTTGTTAAGATACAGACTCTAAATCATGATCATCAACTTGACTGAATTAACACAATTAGCAGATCAGCAAAGCATACTTTGGAGTGTGTTCGGGTAGGTCATTGGGGTGTGGCTGTGGAGTACTATATCTGGTTCCTGGCCCCCTTTCTCTTTGGTGCTGTTCTCCTGCTGTTTCCCGGTTACCATGAACTAGACACAGCTCCACCCCACCATACCCTTACACCATGATGTTCGTGCCCTGGACTGAATCTCTTGAAACCATGAGCTAAATAAACTATCTCCTCCTTTGAATTGTGGGCACTGGGTATTTGGTCCCGGCAACAAAATGCTCACTATTACAAAGATCTTCCTGTTTGCATTGTGGAGAACAGGTCTAGCGGAGAAAGAAGAGGACAGAGACAAGTTAGTGGTTTATCGGAACAGTGTGGGGAAAGATTGATAGCATCTGAATGAAGACGGTGCCTGGGAACAGACATTGATAACCTGGAAGACACTCAACATGAAGAACTTAACAGAGTTGGTGAACTGAAAGGAAGGAACATGGAAGAAGTCACTGTTTCTGGCTTGAGAAAGTGGTTCGTTGTTTGTGACAGGGCCTTTCACCCAAATAAAGAGGCTATAAAGAGAATCAGAATTAGGTAGACTGAACTTGAGACATCTGTTGGACACTAGGTTTGTGCAACAGTTGGTTGGATACGATGGTCTAGGGCAGAGAAGGGAGATGCTCTAGAAATAGAATATTTCAAAATCACGTCTACGTGATTTAAAAGTCACTCACAAGGAAAGGTAATGGCAGCCATGAGATGACCCTGAAAGAATAAGATACAGGATAAGAGCCCAGTATTCTCAGAAGAGGAGTTCCCTTCTCGGACACTGATTGGGGTGGCTGGAGAGGCAGGAGGAAATCCTTTGCCTGGAAACTCACTCTTCTATCTCTTCCTAACCTCACCACATCACCACTCCTTCTTCATCAGAAAAACAAAACAGAACAAAGTAAAACAAAGCAACCCCACAAAAAACCAAAAGCCTATTCTGTCAAGATTCCTTGTGAAAATTCAGACTCCAGCATTGCTTCTTTTAGGGTGCTTTCCTTGACTACCCTGGTAGCAGTGAGAACGCCCTTCTTCAGTCATAAGACCAAGCTCATCACATACATGCCTCTGTCAATGGCACAGGTTATTTTTCTGACCCCTGTATTCTCAGGCTAATAGCAGATAGTTCCATACATGCTGTATTGGTTCAATCAGTGAAAAAAAATGAAAACTTCTCATGCTTGAGTCACAGGACAGTTCTTTAAGTAATCACATGAAGTCGATTTTTCTTATTTCTTATTTTTTCTTATCTAATTTTTCTTGTTTTAGAAAAGTTTATAATGCATTCACAAACTCACAGGTCATTAAGAGCAGAAAATTACAAGGAAAGGGAGACAGACCTAGAGGTTCAAACCAGCTGTCAGAAGTACTGGAAACTTCGGAGAGAAAGGCCAACTGTTTTGTGGGTGACAACCTAGTGTCCTTTTGGTAAATGCTATCTTGTTCACAAATTTTAACAGAACACAGTTCAGAAAGCGAAATCCATGAGTCTCCCTAAACAGGCAAAATCATAACAGGTACAACCGGACTATGTAAGTCAAAAGAGTATAACTTTTTAAAGAGATTTCAAATGCAATAGCAATTGCATTAGAAGTCTCTTTAAGTATAACTTTTTAAAGAGATTTCTAATGCAATGGCAATTATTTTTAGTTTGCAAAACAAAGATTATATTTGAAATTTTTGAAAGATTCAAAATGTAAAGTGCCTGTACATTTGACCTTAGCTTCCAGTAACCTGAACTATACGCATCATGTGCACTGGCTCACGTTCTAGAGGCAGGGGTGACACGCAGACACGTTCCTGCCATGTATGTGCGTATGTATTGCTCAGAATTCCAAATGGAATCCTGTGCCTTTCCCATTTATAAATGCAGAAAGAACATGTTCCTTCCCTTTTATTCTCCTCTCCTCCCCTCTCTTTTCCTCTCCTCTCCTCCTCTCTCCCCTTTCTTCTCTCCTCTTGTGCCTTTTCCCCTTTCCCTCCCCTCCCCTCTCCTGCCTCCTCTTCTCTTCTCCTTTTTTTGTATTAAGGATTGAACCCAGGGTCTCTGCACTGGGCTATAACCCTAGCCCTTTTCTATTTTAAGACACATGTCAAAAAAAGTCACTAAATTGCCCTGGCTGGGCTTGGACTTCCAATCCTACCTCAGCCTCCCAGTGTGCTGGGATTACAGGTGTGAACCACCATACCAGGTACCAGTGCTTCCTATGAAAGCACGTGAAGCCTATCAGAACATTTCAAACATTTGGTTTCCACGTCATTATCAGTGTCTTTTATGTCAGGGTGTACAAGAACGTAGTATGATTTCTACCCACATATGTTCTTCCTGGAATCGTGGGTAAGGATATTCTATTGCCTTTGCAGCCAGCATGAACTTCATTGCCACTAGCTTATGACTGTGATCTTGGACATTAAAATAAAGCTCACTCAAAAAAATTCCTAAATAGGGCACGATGTTTAAACTAGCAATGCTATAAATATTACAGGCCCAAAGTATATTTTTGCCTTCCTTTCCCTATGCCAGATGCCGTTAAACCAACTGTTAATACACAAACTTTTTTGTTGTTGTTGTTGTCAAGGAGAGCATGCTGCTTCTTTAGGGCTATTTTAAATGCTGTGCCTCGTTTCACATAAATATTTACCCAAAGGAAGGTGTCTGACAGTGAAAATCTATACAAGGCCAGAATCCTTTTATGCAGAGCTGTAGAGTTCCTGTACAGACCCTGCCAAAGGCAGGAAAAGCTCCCCCATGGAAATCTCACTTGAAAAGAGTGAATTCCGAGGAAAGGATGCCATTAGCTCCATAAGCTGAAGTTTACAAAAACAAAAATGTCTCTGTCAAGAGGTCCTGCAAGTGTGTCTTGTGTTTGAAATATCCTCAACACAGCAATCTCAATATAAGCAATAAAAAGTAATGGTGAGTTAGCTTTACAAAGCATCTAAAAACCAGTACCTATATATCTTTTATAAATTAAAATATTTTAAGACAAGCTTTGAAGCAAAGATTCAGTTATATTAGCATGGTTAACTTGAAATATTTGACAATAGGAAGAAAAATTTTTAAGGAGAACCACAGTGAAGCTACCAGTTAAAAATAAACTTCCGTAGTGTTGCTCTACTTGTGTAAGAATAACTTTTCTAGGGAATTTCTTGAAATTAAGAAATTGACACCATTTTTCAGTGACTTTGCTTGTAATAATTAAACATGCCCTAAAACAGTAACAGTATGGGAAAAGCCAATACAGATTGAATCCTTGTTGCATCCCAAGAACTCTCTTCAACATTTTACACGGATTTTGTGATTGATCCCTTGTAGAAATTTTATTTAAAAGGTAACATTACTTCTTCTATCATATAGTTAAGAAATCACGACTGTGTATTCTAGGTCCTCCAGCTGTCAAGTGAAGGCAGAGAATTCAAACCCAGGCAGCCCGACCTCACCCTGGCAGCCTAGCAGTGAGCCAACCCTTTCCAGCACTTCGTGCTATACTTTTGGAAGCAGGCTTCAAACACTCGAGCAGGACACACCTTATGCTCTGAAGGAAAATTAGAAGATACTTGTAGAGAGGTCCTGCGCTGAGTGTGAGGGCAGAAGAAATGACGTTGGATGAGACTTGATGATGAGTAGGAGACAAACAGAGATGAGGACAGTTCCATGCAGAGGAGAGGACATGGGCAAAGACCCTGAGGCAGAAAACAGTGTATTCTAATCATGAACAATGGAAGAAAATGAGTGCACCTAGAATGTATTGAGCAATCAAGAGCATGGCAGGGGCTGTGCCCCGCTGAGCTTGCCAGGGAGTTTGTCCTTTATCCCAAGTGCGGCAAAGAGCAACTGGAGAGCTTTGAGTAAAGACGGGAGTGATCCTGCCTCATCTCAGTCATCTGGGTGCCATTTAGAAAACAGACCGAGGATGCACAGGGACCGGTTTGGAGGCACTGCAGAAGGCCCAGGTGGCTGACGGTGCTCGTGGTGAGGGTAAGGCTGGGAGGAGCAGTGTTTTCAGTGTGCTGTGGGAGTACACTTGGTTCCTAAGACTTGGCAGGAGACTGGATGAAGAGAGAGGAGTTCTGGACCTGTGTTACACATTTTCTTCCCACTTCTGCTGTGTCTGATGGGAACCAGTTCTTTGCAGAATTAATGCCAGAATAAATATTTCAGGAAAGGAAGAACAGAGGGACACCATGAACTTTATAGTTATTGTTAATGATACTAAGTTTTAAATGTGACTGAATTTCCTCAGTGTTTTCTATGTGGTAGTAATGGAGGAGGATGGAAAAAATGGAGATGGAAGAAACCCTTCCCCCCCATCAAATAGATGCAGGACCAACAGTTTGCCAACTCGCCTGCCTGGGCAAGTGCGAGGTCGTACCCACTACCCTGCCAAAAAAATGCTTCAAATTTGTATCCTGGGAGGCTGTCAGGTTTATACACTGAGAGCACACCTGTAATCCCAGCAACTGGGAGGCTGAGACAGGAGGATCACTGCAAGTTCAAGGTCAGCCTGGGCTACATAGTGAGTCTAAGACCAGCCTGAACTACACAGAGAGACCCTCAAAAAAAAAACAAAAAGGGTTCATAATTACATTATGTGTCATTTACTAATTAAAATACTAGTGATTCACAGAATTTAAGAAAGCAAATTTCAAGCCTTCAACAATTAAAAAGCAGGCAATAAAGCTCAATATTAATGGTAAAAAATTCAAAAGATGTTACAGAACATAGTTTTTGCACACATCTTATCTGTGGATAGTGTAGTTTAATCTTTTCTGAGGCTGACCACTTCTGCAGACTGCTCTAAAGTGATTCTGCACCAGATTTCACCTCCTTCTCAATTTTTTCTGTTCACACTTATGGCAAGAAACTACTTCCCAGTGGCCACAGAGGGAGTCTCAATGTCAGTAACGTGGAAGTGTGTGTGTCTGAGTCTGGAACTGATTGACCAGAATTCATACAGAGAAGAGTGGCCAAAAAGTGGAGGTGTCTTATACATTTTAAGTATCAAGAACAAATGAAAGAATGGGGGTGTTGAGCCAGAGGAAAGAGGTTTTGGATGACTCTATGACTATTTTAACATGTATTAGGAAGGCTGTAATATAAAAAGGGTTGAATTTATTTATTATGGCTGAAAATGGCAAGATAAGGACAACAGATGCAGAACAAAGAGAAGCAAATTTTTTTATTTATTTAAGAGAAAAAAGACACAGAAAAGAAGACAAAAAGCAAAAGAGACACACAAATGAAGACAGCAAATCCAAAATAGTAACATTACATGTTTACAAAACAAGATGATAGGAACTTGACAATGGTTGTAATATTGCATATCGTTACCTTCAACACGGTTGTTTTACATTAACAAATATAGACATGGAAAATTGATTGAATCCTATGAGTACTAACTGTCCTCTCTCAATAACTAATACATTCAGCAGTATAGTCATTTTAGTTATCTTACATATACATATATACAGATTTATGTCTTCTTCCTTTTCCCTCTTCTTTCCTCCTTTTCCCTTTCCCAATTACTTTTGCTCTTTGAGCAGTTTCTTACCCTTACACAGTATTTATTTTAGATTTTGGATCATATATACTTTTTCAGTTTCTTACACTAGGGAAACAATACGGTATTTACACATATGAGTTTGGTTTATCTCACTTATGAGTATGATCTCAAGTCGTGTCCATTTACTTATAAAAGAGAAGCGAATTTTCTCTCAATGTGAGGAAAGCCTTTCCAAATAGAAACCTTCAGAAGTCAGAAAGTATTTCAGGAAGTAGTGAGTGACTTCCTCTAACTAGCAGCACAGACTGAATGACCATCTTCCATTAATGCTTTGCAAAGTTTGATCAACCAAAAAAATCATTTGACTGAAGCATCTGAAGTCACTTTCTAAGAGCCACTGTGTAGTGAATATGACTCTAGCAGCCATTCCTGTCATTCTAACAGCTGCAAATGTCTGTTTGGTGATTTGTGTAGTTCATCAACATCACACTGGTGTTAGGAGGGAGGGTATGAGGCTAAGTAGTCATTTATACACATAATGACCGTTAGAGCCAGGATGGACAATGCATACAGTGGTGGCCCCATAAATTACATGACTTAGTGACATCAAAGAAGTCTCAGTTTTAGTAAACTAATAACATTGCTCTATGATGTCACCTAAAAGCACATTTCTCCAATCAATGAGCAATATACCACTATATTTGGGTCACCCCATTTCTCTGGCAATGGGGGTTTGGTCAAGCAAGAACATGTGACCTAACCCAGCCCTGATTTCTTGGGAATTTGGGAACAAATATGTTTTATTTTCACCAGCTATGGGTAGGGAAGCATGTAGCTTGTACAATAAGCAATAGTCATATAGGACATAAGGAGATAGCCTGCCTAGAATTAAGTCAACACCAAGGTAACCAAGCAAAGAATGGAAAAGAAAAAGGCTGGATTTAGTCACATCATGGGACCGATAGATCAGCGTGGCCTGAGCCAAATCTTCCCAAGGGACTTTCCATTACATGAGCCAATGAAGTCTCTTTGATTTAAGCAGTTGGACTGTATTTTTGACACATGCAAAAGAATGATTCCTAACTCTGAGTCTTATCCAAATATATATGAAATAATATCTTGTTCTCAGAAAGTAAGAAGGACACCAGTTATACTTTGTATATACAGGTTCACTTAGCAACAAGAGAGATCTCTATAACTAATCTCTGAATCACATAAATCTCAATTTATGCTATTAAAAACAGTAGTTTCTGTAAACATCAGTATGTCTTTTAGGACAAACCAGGTCAACCAACAATTCAATTAAAACTCTAATAATGATTTAAAACAGATCTAAAGCAGTTTTACCAATGAACTTTCATCCTACATGCATAAACTTAATTCTTTTTCCTCCTTATGGAACTCCAGTGAGTGAGAAAAGCAGCAATAAGCTTAGAAATCCAACAGCGCCGATGGGCTCATGACCTGATTGCATTAAATGCTTCAATAATTTCTTGATTCACTTAAAGTTTTAATAACTTCTTAACACTAGACCTGAAAGATCCATAAACAATATTGCATGCTGTTTTCCAATATTTCATAATCTTGATTCTATAAAACTTGGTTTTAGGGCCATATATTAACTGGATTTTACCATCTTAACTGTGCTTAAATATACATTTTGAAGCAAAAATGAAAATCACAGACACATACTGAGGTTAAGCACTAGTAGCAACCTTGCCTTCAGGAGGGGACCTTCCCAGCTGCTGAAAGTGTTGACTTTTCTTTACCTCAGCTGAGAGGACAGCTGACCAGGGCAAGACCAAAGATTTCATATCAGCAGTCCCTCATCAAGATGAGCCTGATCTGTTGACTCAAAATGCTACAGAAATATTTGTATTTCTCACATATGGCATACCAACAAAAAGTCTAGTATGTACCGCCCTAAATACATGCTTAAAAGTTGTATCTTATCCTTTTTTTAACTGAACTGTACATATTTTAAATTTAGAAATCTATGATAAGTGTCATTTGGCCAGCATGTTAGTAAAGGAAAGGAGGGGTTTACTTTGAATTTGAATAAAAAGAAAAACTCAAGAAAACCTAATCTTTCTTTTTTAGCATTGACATAAAATGTCTTCACTTGTCTTTTTCTCTTGAACATTATTTATATGTCTTTTTGTTCAGTGTTTCTCTTTAAAAATAGATTTTAGCAAGTTCTAGTTTAAAAAATAAATTGCAGACGTTCAGGGCAGAGCATGTTACGGTCCATGTTTCCTCACAAAGCTGCCCTTCATAGACCAGAATCCTACAGTCCAGAGCAGTGGGCAGTGCTATAGCAGGGACCACGCACCATCCTTGGAAAGTTTGTAAGGTACATTGCCTAAAGATGGGCTCTTCTTCCAGTATCATGAATCCATGGAACTATCAATCTTTTGTCTATCACTTTCACCAATAATGATTATTTAACATATCCAGGTTCAAATTGTAGAAAACAAATTCTTACACCAGCATTCTTGCATTTCAACTTAATGTTGACTTTTATGGCAAACACTAATGCTAAATTTAATCTGCTCCCAGTTCCCATAAAGGTTTTTTATTTAACTATGATAAGAAACTTGATCGTCTATAAGGCAATACAGTTAGATATTTCTTGGTGAATCAAGCACCAGTCTAAGCAATTTAATTTTTATAACTAGCAGAAGATAAATTACTTCAAGATGCTCACTTCTACAGGATAAAATATCTTGCTTTATTAACAATAATCAGGCATGTACTAATAAGTTTATAAGGTCAAAACTCTGCTGCAATTCTGCAGAGACAGGAAAATTTTTAGAACATCCTTCGAAACCAGAATCTCCTTCACACCCTACCTTAAAAGGTGACGTCCTTATTCCTAGTGAGTTCAATGATGCTTCCATCTCAGAATACAGGTAGGTCAAAGAAAATATTTTTCATCTATTTTGGAACATCCTAGAATCACTGAAGTGAAAATTCTTATGAATAGTTGGAAAGCATTATATTAGAGGTCTTAGAAACCACACCATTTTTGTCAGGAAAAAAGATGCCTGCTGAGGGAAAAGATCAGAAGGATATGGATGGTCATGAAATCAAATGGTTCACAGCAGATGGGGCATTTCTAGCTAGATGCACTGTGCTAGATTCACAGCTTCCAAAATGAGTAATAGAAACAGTGGTTTAAGACAGGTAGGAATTTCAATGGGTAAGAAACATTTAGCTTAGGAAAAAAATTGTGACTCACTAAATTCAAATTAATGACTCACCTATTAAGGAGTTCTGTCCCCTAAAATAAATATCCACCGATTTTTTTAAAGAAAAGTTATATGTAAGGTTGTCCCTACACTAGACATCCCATAAAAGCCTGGGGTATTTGTTGGCAATCCCTATCAAAGAGTTGCTGCTTTGGTAAGTGAGAGGAATGGAAAGAGATTAGTTTTGTAGTAGTAATAACTGGGTGTGGAACTGGTTTCTGAGAATCTGGGATCCCACTAATTGCTTACATAATTTTCTATGCCTCACTTACTCTAGTGTATTTCTGATCTATACAACGGAAATGGATTCTTCATACTAGATTACAGAGAAAAAGAGGGCTGAAGATTCATTTCAGTACAGGAATATATATACATATATAAGTATATATATTTTAAAAATCTATATATATACACACACACTTTTTTCCACAATGGAGCCTACTAGTTTGCAATTAACCAGTAACTACTTAAGACAATAATACATTGATGACCATGAGCACTTGGAGAATTCAGTGTTCTCATAAATTCAAATGTCTGCTGGTGAATTCCAAAATTACACCAAGGACTCAAACTAGTAGACAGAAGACCTACTACTTCAACCCCACTCTGCCACCCATTTCTGATTGTGGATAGATCACAAATGCTTCAGTCATCAATTTCATGACTTCTGAATCCCTGATTTCTTAAGTATATTGTCAGAATACAAAAAAAAAAAAAAAAAAAACTATGTTCTTTCTTAAAAGAAAAGCCCTGTCACATGTATCTATCTTTATTGAACATACATGTAAGATGTCATAGTATTTTCAGATCTTTGTTAGCACAACATAATAGATAAAATTTACCATTTCTTTTAGTAATGAAATCCTCATTATACATACCACTCATTTTAATCTCTAATTCAATTTGGTAAATACTAACAAGTCACAATATGGGTAAAGAATTTGCAAGTCAAATACCTTTCTCTCCTCTTACTGAATTCTACTGGGTAATAGGATCTGTGCCAGGAAAAGAGGAAAAAGTCTGTGGCGTGACTTCAGGGAGCTTTTGTTCTAACAAGAAAGCAGAGTTATTTTTCTTTAAGTTGCATGTTACTCTCATATAATGCATAAACACTGTATGGAAATATGCACAACGTGGTTTAGGAGTGGAGGTGGAAAGGAAGTAATGGAGAATACAGAGTAGCAAAATATGAACCAAAACAACGATGAAAAAGCTCAGAATCAAATTTATGTTAAAATCCAATCTGGTTTTTTCCAAGTTACTTGCTTTCTCTATTAGTTTCCAGGTTTGTAAAATAGGGAAAACAGTATCTTCCTCATAGGACTCTTCTGCATATGAAATGAGACAAAAGCAGTTAAAGCTTTAGCATGCGTACACCTGGCACAGGATAAACTCCCAATAAATGTTTCACTGTGGTTAACACACACATGGCCCATCTTTGTTACACCTGCTTGACTGCCTACTATAACTTTATACACACAGCAGGTCTCTCTGTAAATTGTTAGCTACAATACTATTTGACCATTTTTATGAACATTAACCCAAAGATTTCTGTCATCAAAAACACCTATTTCAATAATGTAATATTTATAACATAACTTTTGTTGGCCACATTAGTACTAGCTACTTGCTTTCTCTGTCCTTTGCCTTTTTCTTCTAAAAGCAGGATGTAGAAAATAAATAAATCACAAAATACATGTTTGCATCCATGGTAAGTCATTTTATTAGGTTCTATTTGATTTAGTCCAGATGAGTCTGTGAATTATAATAATATATGATACATATTTTATTGCAAAAAGTACGCATGTACTTTCTCAAAAAGTCCACCATGATTAGCTTAGGGAAAAGTAATTTCAATTTTGTAGAACTCAAAACATAACTGAAAGATTATGTATAAATAAAAGCAACAAAAAATGACAATTTGTAGAAATCATTTGACTAATATGGGAGGATCTGAATTTCACTGAAGAAATGAAACACAAATGCTTCTATTAATAACTAAACATTACTTATGAGAATAAAATCAAGTACATTCATTATTTTTTCTACATAAGTACCCAAAGTGAGATTAGAAACCTCATAGCTTTACAACTTTGAGAGGCTGATTTTCTTAAAGGACTTTCTGAATCCTTAAATTTATGTTTCTACAAATGCATAAACTATCTAATTGCTCATGCAAATCTAAGAACATCTAAATTTGAAAATGTCCAAAGAATGGGTCAGTTCCTTATTTTTACTACAAATAAAAAGTAGCCATTTGATTGCCTTCATTTATTTATTTATTGCTTCTGTTCTTTCTCATGCTCTCCTTCCCCTTTTTTCCTCTCTCTTCCCCTGCATCCTTGCCTCTCCCCTTTCTCTTTCCTTTCTGCCTTCTTCTCTTCCTCTTTGTTTTCCTCATTCTATATCTTTATTATTTCTTCTTTTTTTTTTATGTGCCAAAGGTCCAGTCACTTTCCAAAATGCTGGCAAAGCAACACTGAATAAAAAGATGCTTTCTTCTCACAGAAGTGTTCCAAACTTCACTGGGAGACTGCTAATTAAACAAGTGTCTTTATTAAAACATTGTAAGTGCCACAATTGGGCAAATGCAGTGTAGGATTACAGTACATTGCTGAGGAATGTCGTTCAGTTCGTGAACAAGAAATAAGTCATTATCCGAAGTTTTTGAAATTGCTTTACATTTTACTATGCTTATTTATAATTTACTATGTTATTTATAACTATGTAAATATAAAAGTACAATGCAGTCAAAATTTGCTTCTCTGTACCCCGAGGTAGCTAGGTTTATGCATCTAATAAGTACTTTCACTCCAATAAATAGGCTAATAACCTTTACTGGGGATTATGAAATAAAGGAACAAACAAACAAAAAAAAAAGTTAAAGAAAAAGCATCTTTTGTATCTGTGCTGGTACAACTTGAGACTTTTTGAGAGATACCTAATCTCTCTAAAGCAATTTTACTGCAAACATCTGATCCCATTGGAACTCATCTGGAATTTCAAGTCTTAAAGTATCAGTTATCACCTAATAAGACCTACATCATGTTTTCTTTTTCCTCCTTGCTTGGAGGGTTTTTTTTAAAGTTTAGTACAGAAGGACCAACTCTAAATGTATTCCTTTCCATACACATTTATATGGTGGTTGGAAAGCTTTCTCAAAGCTTTCTCAACACTTCTGACTTCACTAGGAGGGTTTTTTCCTAAGTGTAATCACAGATGACTGATCTCCAAATGCTTTCATTAAGTTCAGTCCTGAGCAATTAGTGAATACACCCCTATGGGGAATGATTAGTTCTGTACAAACAAACTTCTCAGCAGAATTTAAAAATCATCACTTCTTAAAGGACAGCACACCAGTCATCGCTGTCCAGTTCTAGCTCACTGTGCCCACTTCCTTCTTGGGGAAAGGCAGTGCCCGCGGGATTCTGGGCTTACTTTGTGCTCCTTCCAGGTTGCCTAGCAAACCTCCTTTCACAGGAGTGAAGCAGTGTGGTTGCCGCAGATCCTGGGCACCCACAAGACAACCTCCTCCTCCTGGGATAAACTCCAAGAAAGATATTCTCAGATGTATGTATTTAACATCGTGTGTTAGAGAGGCAGCGGTGAGGAGGAAATTTAGTATTTTTAGATCAATACAATTTCCTGACCAACTTCTGCACAATGTCAGCACAACATACACAAGCAGGATCCTTTTGTCCAAAGTTGGTAACAGCTAAATTTTCCAAAAAATTCAAGTTACCTATCTATAGCTAGCTAGCTATCTTCAATAACATTTGGTATCCACAGCAGCCACAGTCTTTGCAAACTGTTTTCAAAAATTCTTCTCTTTCCAGCAGAAAGGACTGAAACCTAACTCACATTCTCTCTGTGTCTTTCTTTCTGTGTCTTTGTCTGTCTGTCTGTCTGTCTCTATGTCTCTCTCTGTGCCTCTGTCTCTGTTTCCCTTTCACTCTTTTTCTCCCTCCCTTTCCCCCCTCCCCTTTTTCAAGAAAGTTCCAGCAAGCAGCATGGTAATGGAAGAAAAACTTGTTGAAAAGTCAGGGTCTCAGAGCTCTACATTCAGCTTAGATACTACCTGGTTGTACTGTTTTGAGTAATTTATTTTATTTTATTTTATTTTATTTATTTATTTATTTTTTTATTTTTTTTGGTCTCAGTTTCCTCATCAATCCAAGGTAATCTTTAGAGCCTTCTGATTTTAACAGTTTATGTATTATCAATAATTTAAAATAGAATCCAGCAGCTAATAGATGGGAAACCGTGAGTAAATATCTGAACAATGTCAAATTTGGGGAGTTCTTCTTAATGCAAAAAGGATCTGTGGCAAGATTTTCAATAAGTGCTGCCTCTCTGCCCAGCACTTATTAGGGCCCAGGCAAGGCCATTTATGTTGTACTAAATCGTGAGACAGCCTAAAGGAACTGACCCACATAAGAAAGGGGAAAGAAGAAAAAGAATACTCTGGAAAGAGAGTGAGGTGATAAAGGAGGACAGCTTGCCGGCTTCCTATCTGGGCCTCTCAGAAATCAGGCTTCATCTAGAGAAGAGGATACTACAGGTGGTGCAGGGCTAACAAAGGTTAAAATCAATGGTGCTGTAGGGTCCAGTTAGCCAAGTTAGGTCCCCTGTGGAGCACACATCCTCTCACTCTTTGTGGATGAAAACTCTGAGGAAAGGAGCCCGCCCTGCACACAGAGAGACCTGGCAGATCTAGGAGAGCTGGGAATCAGCACCTTGCCTCCTCTGGGGAAAGCCTACTTCACTACAGACATCATAACTTACATTTATTACATGTTATGACTTACATCATCCTATAGCTTTTGTTTTGTTACATCATTAAACTATGCTTCTTCTACTGGAATGATCAAAAATACAGTGAAAGTTTAAATTTTTAAGAACTTGTTACATCAAAAGACAGGATAAGTGCATTTAAAATGAGGGGCTGTATTTTGAGGGTGATCAATGCCAATGTGCCTTTTACTGTAATGTTTTAATTTAAATATTCACTGTATTCTGTTCTATCACATATTTTCTGTAAAATAAAGACATCACAGCATATCCTCATTCATTGCATCTGGCACCTTGTGACTTCTAGCCCTTCCCCAAAGTCAAAATGACCAAGACACTGAGGTAGCCATGACAGAGCAACCAAAAACACTCATGCAAGAAGACTTCCAGACTGTTTCAGAAAGTGGAACGAATGACGGAATATTAGGGGGAGTATTTTGAGACAAATTAATGCCAATGTGTTTTTTACTACAATAATTTTAAGTAACTGATCATATGTTTCTATTTTCTATGACTGTTAGAAAATTTGGGGCCAGGGACTTAGCTCAGAGGTATAAGTGCCTGCCTGGCAAGCAAGAGTTCATAAGTTCAATCCTCAGTACCACAAATAAATAAATAAAATGAAATAAAATAAAATGAAAAGAAACAAGAAGAAAATTTGGAGGCCAAGCTACACCCAGGTTCTCAGGGGTCCTGTGTGTTGCTGTGTAGATTTGCATCATGCAACTGCTGTCTTGGGGCACGTAGGGAGGCAATACATCATGGCAGTAATGTATGGCAGAGCAAAACTGCTTACTTCATGGCCAGAAAGAAAGGAAAAGGTTGAAGTCCAAAATCCGCTTCAGTAAATTGTCCAAATTATCTAAATTATTTCAATTATCCAATTCACACCTCCAAATACCTAAAGACTTCTCTCTAGGTTCCCTCCTTAAAGGTTCCAACATCTCCCAATAGCCCAGGAGAACCAGTTTGTAACAAATGCATTTTTGCAACACATCAAGATTCAAATATTCAATCTACACTGTAATTCTCAGCTTCATTCTCCATCTGTATTTCCGCCAACAAGCTTTGCTATGCCAAGCCTCTTTGTCACCATAAATTGGTATGCTCTATGTGTTCCAATTTACATTTTTCCTACTTATCTGCCAAACAAATATGGACTGCCCTCTCCTCTACTAGACTGTACAGAATTTAGAGGTAATGTCTGTGTCCAGTTTGCCTTTATTTTTCCAGTACCTGGTAAAAATCATTGTTATTTTTAAGCATTTTTAGGTATCTTGAATTTTGAAAAAATGTATCCATGTGTTACTGAACAGTAAGCTGAGCTTTTAAGGCCAACAGCTTTGAGGTTTGAAGTTAGCACCATACCAGCTAGAGAGTCTGGGTGGAGAGTTTATCACATCTGAAGGGCTGCCCAAGTTACTGAGTCAAGGTAACTAAATTGTTTGTTTGTTGTTATTTGTCTATTTTTCATTTTCTTACTATGTCAGGAATATTTTCTACCCTAAAACCTGCCTAACACACATTTTTCAATTACTATGGGACTGAAATGACTATATTCTTAAACTTTTGGTGCCTTCTTCCAAAATAATTAGACTGAAACAAATTCTGGAGTGCTACATCTCACAGTACGAAGACATCAACAGCACTGTCATATGAATACCGCATGTGGAAAAAAGGAGGATCACCATCGTTCCCAAAGAAGTCAGTTATTGAACTACTATAGCCATGGAGACTGCATACAATATTAGGTTGTATATGCTTAGGACAGTAATTTGAAGAGTAATTTTTCAAAAAGCTACAATATATTAGTGATTCAACTCAAATGCACAATATTTGAACTTTTTTAAGTGAGAGATTAACAGAAATAGAATTCAAGATATGCTTTAGAGTAGCCTAAAGCAAAATATTTCTTTAGAACCACAGAGATGCTAGCAGGATAGGCTTCCCAGTTTCCAAGGGCTGAGTTTTATATGGCCAGAGAAGACATAATCTGAAAGGAAATTTCTCCATATCTTCTTGCAGATGCTTCAGCCCCTCACCATGACCATATAGGTGATATATAACCACCTCAGAATAGGGCCTATGAAGGAGGGTGTGGATGACCAGAAGGATGTAAAGGTCTACCATTCAGGACCCATGCAACAATATTAACCAAGGTCCTGGCCTTCTTTCTGCTCACTGACTTCTGTGTTGCCAATGCCTAGGATGCATGTGTGGGAAATAATTCCATCCTCTTAAAAGTCATGCTATTACTAATGAGTTAACTTGGAAAGTTTATGGTTTTGTCTCCTCCCAAATGACAACACCTAAAGACAATGCCAAGTTAAAAGTATCTGTATTTCTCATTAGAGTGATGACCTTCTTCTGCCAATTCTAGATTTCCATGTTCAGGAGAAGTGGGCAAGGTTTCCTGCAGACAAGTACAGTCCTGGAGTAAGTGTCTACTTGTTACAGGAGGAATTGCTTTCTGATACGTCTGTAGCCTTGCATCGCTCCATTGGTCCTTCATCTGCCAGGGAATGCTACACACCCACACAATGCACCTAGGTACTGCATTTCACATATAAATCTTTGGTTTACTGACAGATCTGTAAAATCTGACACTTCTAGGCAGCTCCTGTCAACTACATATGCATTGAGATGCAAATTTGACAGAAACGCAAATCATTCCAGCTGAGATCAGCATTAATTGAAACTTACAAAAATAATCCCCTCCAGACTTCCATAAGACACGAATTTTCATATGACTTAGTTTTTAGTGGAGCCTCCTGAAATCTGTCCTTTCCTCATGTAAGGATTTTATATACTGAGACTTCTGGAATCTGAGGAGAAGTAGCTGAGGCATAGCAGGAGCCCAAAGGCTGCAGCAACGGTAAGAGCCAGTATCTCTCTTTCTGGTAGCTCTGCAGTCTCTAGATACTTCCACAGCTGCACTCGGCAGCCAACATGCATAGTCTGGAAAAGTTGACTCCAGTCAGTTGTCTGCCCTCTTTGTACTTGGAGGTATGCAATAAACTCAGAGGTCAATGTTTGAATTCTTAGGTTGAGCATTATTTACAAGATATGACTAAAACACTTGTTTTCTGAAGATACCACCTTACTTTGTAATGACAGAAAAGACTTTTTAGCCCTCCAAATATATACAAGGCACCAGCATAGCACAATAATTTTATATGTCCATGAAATCTATTATTTTATTGAAAAGACTTATGCTATCAGCAGAGATGTATAACATAATCATAGATGAGAGAAGTCATTCAAAATACAGCTAAAATGTATCATGTGGATGATGCTTCTAATAATTATTTTTTATCAATGTATATTAGGTATGCAGAGGAATGAGTTACATTTGGTATGCCCATATATGCAGTAACATACTTTGGCAATTTCTTTCCCTCCCCACATTACTCCTCCTGTCTTTCCTGCCTCACAAACATATTTTTTTGTGACAAGTTGAGAAATTGGTTGTCTTGGATCTCTACATATAATGTACTTAATACAGGGCATTTTTCTTAGAGTTTAAAATATAAAATAATACTATACTCGATCCTGTTATAATAGCCTTATATTTAAAGCTAGCAGCAATTAGAAAATCCTGAAAGTTAGTTACACTGTAAAAGCTGTTGATTTAACTTTTCTTAATTTCATAAACAAAGATCTATGACATTTATTTATCTATTTGTGTGTTTGTTTGTTTAGGTACTGGAGATTGAACCCAGGCTCTTCACACTGAGCTATATCCTCAGTTATTTTTTATTTTTATTCTATTTATTTTGAGACAGGGTCTCACTAAGTCACTAAATTCCCCAAACTGGGCTTTGACTTGCAATCCTCCTGCCTCAGCCTCCCAGAGTGATAACATTTCAGGTATGCATCATCATGCTGGCAATTCTAGGCATGAATATGTACATCACGTGACTATGTACATAGAAAAGAGTTTTTGAAAAAGAAAAGTACAAAGAGCAAAACATATTTAACCACTCCTTCAAGCAGAAAGTAAACCATTGGCATTTCCTCAAAAGAATTCCTTAGGAGAATTAATCAAGATAGCATCACAAATCCAGTATGTTTGTATTTCCAGAAGGGATCATCTATCTCCGGGTGTTGGACCAGAAACCCAGCCTCCTTTTTTTTGTCTTTTATTTTTTCTCTGAAACTTAAATATCTTTTGAAAGGGAAAGAAATAGCCCTGTCCTTCCTGAAGAACTAAATCTCCTTTAGACAGTTGCAGAGTAGGATCTGGTAAATACTGTAGGATGAATACCAAAAGCACTTGAGAGTAACAAATCTGCCCACAGTTACACACATAATTTCACACAACTTTGCCTTTCACCCTGGCTTTTCACTTATATAAGCATAACCCACATGCAAAGGTTAAGAAGATGAGCGGAATAGAGTCCTAACTCCAGGGTACTTCTAGGATGCTGAGGAAAATAATCACAGACTCACATAATTTCAAAACAATGTGGTTAGTGGCAAAGATACACATGGAATATTAGGAAAACACTGAAATGAGATAACTCAGTGCTAAGACAGGCTACCTGGGGAAAGCGACAGAAGTCAGCCAGGTATAATTGCATATTAAGGGAGAAGAGTAAAGACGAAATGGTAAAGGATTTTAAAAAAGTTTATTTATCCTTTTGTCTTAGTTACTTTTCACTCATTGCCAACACAAAATACCTGATGCCCAAAATTAGGGAAGGAAAGGTTTATTTCTTACAGTTTCTCAGGAGTTTCAGTCCATACTCAGCTGGCTCCAAGGCAGCGTGGCATGGCGGGGCAGCCATCATGGTGGCTGCCAAACAGCAAGGCATGCTAGTGAGAGAGAGAGGCCAGAAGCGAGCAAGAGGAAGACCCGCCTCCCTTACACTATATGTCAGCTCCACCCCTGGGCGGGTGCAGCACTCACATCCCCAATCCCAGCACAAGACAACAAACCGATCACAAGCACCAGACTCAGCCCCATCAAAAGTGTATGAGGACTTGGGGGTACATAGTATCACCCAAAAAACCTTATATCCATCCATTCAACTATCTCATGAATCAAGAGTAAATATAAGTAATTTGGTGTTGCCAGAGTTTAAAGCTCAAAAAGTAAATAATAAGACTGGAAATGACAGGACACTATTGAAAAAGGATCTATATTTCCAGGTTAAAGAGATTTGGCTTTCCTCTGGAGGGAATACCAAAGCACCAAAGAGTTTTAATTAAGAAAGCTGCACGGGCAGATTGTTCTAGATCTACCAGCTTGGCTATCACATAGAGAGAATTTGAAGGCAAGATCTGCATCTAAAATATGAATGTGAACAGTATGAACACACTTGTGCAACAGAACTGCTGAGAATAAAACAGTTTCCAAGAGACAGTGGGTAGAATGAGAGACAGTGGTCTGATCGTGAAGCCCTGGAGAATACCCACTCTTTAAATTAAGTAAAGTGTTTAAGTCTTAGTAACAACCTTCCTCGGCCAGCAGAGATCATTCTTGATTAGTGCAGTTTGCTCATCTATTGCCTGGTTATTAGATGGTAATGCCCAAAAAAGAGTTCATTTTATGTGTAGTGTAAAAAATACTGTTTTAAGATTAATTTCTGCTTCAGCAGAATTGTTCCAGTGTATGCTTTTAATAAAGTTGGAGCACAAACTACATTTTTCTAATATAACACCAAAACTCCCAAGAAGCTTTTTTGAATGCTTACACTATTTTACAATTTAGACAAAGACTAAGAAAACGATTTCCTTTCTTTTGTTTCCTGGTGAATATTTTTGTCCCTAGAGCCCACTGTCTGAGACAGAACAAGTCGCTGGTGTTGTGCCCACTTCAGGTGCTGAGTATTCCTGCATCTACTCTACTAGATAAGGATCATTTAGCTAGAAGTTGTTTTTTATAATATAAGTGATCACACCCCCACCAATTACTTCACTACCAGCTGTACACAGAAAAATCCCAAATCTTTTCCCTTTCCCTGAGCTCCAAATCCTTATACATAATACTTATGAAGCACTCTGGTTGTACTCACATTCCAAATGTGGAAGAGTGAAGTCCTTACCTTTCTTGCCTACTTCTTCTTTCTCCTATAGTCACTGTCTTGCAGACAAAATCTGCTCAGTCACTCAAGTCATTCCTCATTCCTCCTTTCCCTACACTGCTTCTCACATCCCATTGAACATTTTAACTATAAGGTTGGCTTTGAATCAGTAGTATCTATCTCTTCTTTTCTACTCCTCATCCCTATAGTAGAACAATAATTTTACAACTGCTGTCCCAGTCTTCAATCACTCAACATCCCTTACTTTCTCCATGACTTAATCATATTATTCACATAATTAAAATGCTCTGGGTGGATTTCCATTGCCTTTATTAAACTCCAACCTCTAAGCTGGGGTCAAAAGTCCCTTATTACATGGGTCCTGCCTAACTCCCAGCTATCTCTTGCTGCTGTGCCCCACCCTCATCTGACCCACACAGATGCACTGACCTCTTTTGAGGCAAACTCCTGCACTCACAGATCCTTAATATACCCTGCTGCTTACACCGTAGGATGGCTGCCGAGAACATTTTCTGTGATCCTCTCCTCCACCTGCTAGAAATTTTCTCTTATTTCCAGCCCCGGGTATGCATTGTATCTTCTAGAAAACTTTATGATCATCTCTCCATCCTCCTTTGTGTCTCCACTGCCCTTTACCTCATATTCTACTTGCCAAGTCTTATTACACTCACACTGGGCACATATTTGCCTCCCTTTATGCCAATGTGTGCTATTTGATAGAAGAACTTTGGAGTGTTTACCTTTGCAACCTGGACCCTTGTTTGAGTCATGGTGAGCCTTTGGTTGATGTTTACTGACATCACAACAGTTTTGAAAATTAGCGTACAAGTGAATAAATTTTTCTTCATATTCAATTATTTTTGTAGCCAAAATATGAAGATAGAATAGGGCTAAGTACAGTGATTACAAAGATATTTTGGCTCAAAGTCCAACTCTCATCAATTCAAATGGCTGGCAGAAGCCCAAGCCTAAGGGAAGGGAAGATTCAGTTCAGGCTTGGAAGCTTGAGAATAATAATCTGTTAGTGCTTTCTGTCATGTTAACGCCTTATACCTGCTCTTCTTCACGTAACATAAGTATTCAATAAGCAACTCCTTTTAGATAATATCCAGTGAGCAGGTTTTAAAGATCTCAGCTCTGCACATGCGTGAGCCAGTGTCTAACTTCACTGAGTATATTCACTGGGGGCAATAAGTTGCAGTGGCAAAAGGCATCTGTTTTACAATTTTTAAGGATTGTATTTAATTTTATAAGTCTTAATGTTAACCAATGCAATTTGGTTCTAAGCAATATTTTTTACTATCTAAGATGATGGATTTATAATCCAAAGTAGTCATTGTATTACCTTCAAAATACTTGAATACAAATTAAATTGTCGCTCTTTAGCATAACTATATAAGTCATGCCTTTTGGCTAATATAAAAACTAGCTAGAGTGAGTTTAGAGGGCAAATGAAAATTTTTACCACAGTGTTTGGATTAACTCTCTTTTAAAAAATGAGCAACTTGATTTATCTACAAAAGAATTTTAAGAAAATGAAATTCATAAAATTTCCTTTTGAAAACGATTCTCTTGTCTCATACAGTGGGAGCAGAGTCCAGCTCTTCCCAGTTTTATCTGAACTCTATAGGCCGCTGTGCTGCTCCGGGTATGAGTCATAGGATCGCTATTCCATTTGTAGCCAATTCTCCAGAGAAGCAAAGGAAAAAAGAAACAACTGCCTTTTAAGGAAATTAGACCTGTTTCTACTGATAAACCCCTCTCCATTTCTATTTGAACGTAGTCTCAACAACCCAAGAACAGAAAGCTGTGAAATGCTTTTTAAGATACACTGCCTATTGCATGAGACCCTCAGCTAAATGGATCTGCGGATGTGTTTAATGTTTTCCCTATACTCCAACCTACCCTGTATAAACAAATTATATAAACATACACACCTGGGCACATGTGAAATGTTAAAAGAAAAGGATGTTTCTTTTTCTGCATACACTGAGACATCTGGTTACAGTTTGAAATTATATATTGGCTACTTTGTTCAAGAAATTCATGCATCAGTTAAAAAAAATATTTGATTTCTAGGAAGTGTGTCTACTATGGCATTTGTATTGCAAAGAATCTGTACAAAAAGCTGAATGAGGAAGGCTGGTAAAAGAAGGATCAGGTAGCAGACACCCTTCCATTCATTACTTTACCACTTAGCTTGAATTTGATGGAAAAACTGCTACTTACGTGTGTACTTCTCTCTAACTCTTCTCATTCTCTGAACTTGAAAAATGAAAGAATCTAAAAATTTACAGTGGTTGAATATTTATCTATCTTTCCAAATCTTTTGTAATTGTTTTATTCTACTTACAATATACCAAAATATTTTTACTACTAATTTTTGTCAGTGTCTCTGAAGGGATTAGAGAAATTACTCCTGCCATAATGAAATATTTCTCTTATTTCATTTTTATTTTGAGACACCACCTCATTAAGTCACTAAGTTGCCCAAGACAAGCTCGGACTTGTGATCTTCCTGCCTCTGTTTCCCAAAGTACTGGGATTATAAGTATGTGTCACCACACCTGGCCAAAATGTTTCTTTTAAAAAAACAAATGAAGATGTGTCTGTCCAGAAACACAAAATCATTCTGATAATATTGAGATATTTATTACCATTATTTCATTATTGCCTAGAAGTCACATATTCTAAGAGATATGATATCACACCTCTTACTCCATTGGAATAAAACTGATTCCAGTATTAGCTAAATTGTATCCTGTTCTTATCTGAACAGCAAAGTCAGAGCTGAAGAATTAAAAAATTAAAGTACATGATTCTAATCTGTTAAGTAACAAAACTCTGACACCATTATGTAGTTAGGGAAATAGAATAGTTAAATTCTCTGAATCTGAGGGCTTTTTAATAAAATTATTTTAATATCTAAGATGATTAAAATAAATTTTTAGAGAAAACCAAAAATTTAAAGAAGAGCATTATATAAGAAAAATTAAAACTTCATCATAAAAATAAATAATGGTAAAATGCCTTGGAAAAGTCATTTTAAAATAATAATTTAAAAACCCCAGATCTTATAACACATATAGGTATTTATTTCTTGGACACTGATACAAGCAAAAGATTTCTCTAATGAGACTCATAAACATTAACTAAGAAAGAAAAAAAACAAGCTTAACAATATTAAAAACATGGGCTATAAAATTGAGAAGTCACTCACTACACTTACAACCAACAAGGTTTAATATGAAGAACATATGAAGTCCTTGTACACAATTTAACAGAAAAATGTTCTACCAATATGAATAGGGAATTCACAGAAAAATACATACAAATGGATACATAAAGAAATATTTAACTTGCCAGGTGGTTATAGAAACAAACTCAAACCACAATGCAATACCATTTTATATTTAACAGAATGGCAAATGGTAAAAATCTACAACATCAAAAATGGAGAAGATGTGGACCCACACGATCCCTTGGTAGAAATGTGAAGTCATGCCTCAGTTTGAAGAACAGTTTGACATTTTCTGAACATGCACACCCTTATGATCCAATGATCCCATCCCAGAGCACACAGCAAAAAAAAGTCCTTGCCCACGTTGAGGGAACATGTTCTAGTAGCAGCCCAGATGCCCATGAACAAGGAATGGTTTTTAAGCTGGGGGCTAGTCACATGGCAGATCACTATCCAGGAGACTGGACAAATGAACCAGAGTTAAAGCCATATGGATTAAACCTCCGTGACAGTGCCTTAAGTGAGAAGGGAAGCCCCATTAACCATATGCATTAAAAAACTAAAACAGAAATACTTACTTCTTAATAATGCATAAATGTTTGCTAAAGCTATGCACAAAGAAAAGCAAGTAGTGATGAAACAAAACTCAGGATGATGTTTACCTCAAATTGGGACAGGCAGGGTGACATAATAGGGTATGGGGGTCCATAGTGTTAAACACTATCTTAGTTTTTGTTTGGAGAATGGGCTTATATGTTTTTATGATACGTTAAAAAGCAAGGACTGTGATGTGAATCAAGGATTACTATGACTTAATAATGTGCTCCTTTGGTCCAAACTAAATTTAAAAATTTAAACATTAAAATTTCATGACCTATTGCTCAAATGCTTTAGAAGTTTTCAGATAATGAAACCATTCCTTTGTTTCTCTGTTCTTTTGTGGAACTTTCTGCATCTAATATTTTTATTATATAAACAATATTGCCAGATAGCCAACCAAAAACTTTGCTAAATATAAACATATGAAGGCCCAAGGTTAGTGGACTCAAACCCGTTCCAACTCCTACGCTTTTGATATAAGAGGAACTACCCTGTCCTTCCTTATTTATGGCCTTTTCCCTCAATATTCTGAGTAACACTTTCCTGGACCATTTTGTTTCCCTCAGATAGGTGCCATCTTAACTCGTCCTATTTCCTCGCCAGTCACATGCTATTGTAACTTTTTTTTATTTTCTAAACTTCAAATATAACCGTCCAGTCCTGTGTCTTCACTTGAGCTCCTCTAATTCCCATCACTTCTGCACCATCTGCTACACAGCCTCATCCCTACTATTTTTAAGAAAAGAGCATCCAAACCCTCCCAGGTGTCAAATGTATGTTCTTCTTATATTCCTTGAACCTGCAATATTTGTCACTCATAACTCATTGCTTGAAATACTCTCTTTTTCTTTAATTTATCAGAAATATTGCCTCCTCTTTTTCCTGTCCACACTTTAAATATTTATCATCTCTTAAGTCTCTGTCCTTTCTCCTCTTTGCCTCTTGCCTCACGTATTTTGGCCCCCAGCCTAGATTCTCTCCAGCACTAAGCATTTTCTTGAGTTCAGATTGATGATCTTAACTCTCCTTGAAAGATCTCCTTCTGTATGGCACATAGACAATGTGAATTTGATTTTATTTGAAATTAAATTACCTTTCTTTCCCCCACACCTGCTTCTCGTCCTCTTATATAACCTTTCAATAAATACAACATCCATCTGTTTGTCATCCAAGATAAAACCTCCAAATTACTGTCCGCTCTCCTGACTTTGCCATCCACATCCTGATCTCTCTAATTTGTCTGTTTCTTTCTGTTCAATAACACTAGACATTTCCGTGGTGCAGCTGTCCTAATCCCAAATCTATCTGTCACATGGAGGGTGGCACCAACTGTGCTGTTCTTCGCTCTTTAACCCTTTTCCACACCACCATAAGTCATCTTCCTAAGCGTGTGCCACACACATCACGCCATATCCCTGCTTAAAATTCTTTAATAAGAAAGAGAAGGAGGGAGACAGACAGAGACAGAGACAGAGAGACAGAGGGAGAAACAAGGACAGAGGGAGAGACAGAGACAGAGATCTTGGTGAATATGATTATGCACTTGACAGGAAGATGGGGACGAATTCTGGCTCTTCTCAATTTCTAAGTTAATCAATTATAGTGGTTACAAAAGTAGGTCCATTTAATTCTTTCCATGACAGTGAGGTAGCAAGATATTCATTATGGGTTCTTCACAAAGAGTTTACCTTTAACTTTGATATCAAGACACTACGAATACAGTGGAAAACGGGTATGTAGAGATTTGAATCTTACCCTAGGAACATACCAGTGAGCTTTTACGTGTGCACACAGAAAAATCAAGTAAAAGAAAGCAAGCTCAAAGAGGAACATTTACGTTGTATCTGATCGAATTCTGTCTTACACATAATTCACTGAAATGGATCACAAAATGTATCAAAGAGATCACTGTTGCACCAGAACTGAAAATTTCCTGAGGAGAGCCAATGATCTGCTGATCTCCCACTATCACTGGATGTACCGGGGCGGGTGGCGGAGAGGCCTAGGTCTGCAATCTCTGCCCAATTTAGACATCAGGGTCTAATCTGAATACTAAATTCTTTTTATTGATTCCTGATGTTACTATGCAGAATTAATTTCTTCAGGGTATATATTTTATATCATATCTTCTTTCCTTTAGAGCTCTGTCATCATATGTAAAAGTTATAAATTTGTTTGTCTTGTGGAATTTTAAGCCTTTTAAGAGCAGGAACAATGTCTTATTCACCACAGAATTCGGCATAACACTTTGTACAAAGCAACTTGTTAATATATACTTGCAGAATTAAAACAACTATTAGAAGCCAATGCTAAAAAGTATAATGTATAAATCTGCGAAGTAAAATCTTGATTTCACTAAAGACTAGCTCTTCAAATGGTTATTAACCCAACCTGAAAAATTACAAAGAAATTCTTACAATAGGGCCAGGTTTTTAGCTCAGTGGCTTAAGCGCCTGCCTGGCAGGCACAAGATTGTGAGTTCAATCCCCGGTATCAACCAAAAAAAAAAAGAAAGAAATTCTTACAATAAGGTCAAAGGTACAAACAAAAATAATTGGTGTTTAGCAAAATAGCAAACATCTTTTTGTATTAATGTCTAATTTTTGTTTGTTTGTTTGTTTGTTGGTGGTCCTGGGGATTGAACTCAAGGCCTTTGTACTGAACTGCATCTCCAGCTCTTTCTTACTTTTTATGTTGAGGCAGCATTGAAGTCACTAAATTGTTCAGGTTGGGCTCAAATTTGTGATCCTCCTGTCTCAGCCTCCCAGAGTGCTAGAATTACAGGCATGTGCCTCCATAACTAGCCTAAGATTATTTTATAACATCTGACTCTTACTCAGTGTTAATTGGTAATAAGGTTGGCTGACTAAAACCTCCAATGTTTGATTTCCTGAAGCACTTTCTGGTTGGTATCATCTTATAAAAATTAATTTTTTAGAATTAAATGTAGAACTTCACCAGTTTTTATTAGAACACCCCTTACAAGAAAAAGGAATACACCTGGTATGTATTTCACTTGAGGCAGAATTTGGATCAATAATTAAAGACTGTAAGGAGGAAGATTTCACCTAATTATAAAGAAGATTTTCTTTGTGTAATGGAAAACAATAACAGTGTAATAAAAAAAATTAGTTTTTAAAAGGCTCTTAGGGATTTTATAAAAAGATGTCCTCTGTCTAGGGACAGACTATGTCAAAAGAACCATCTCTTTCAAACTCTTAAGCTTTCATGAGCTCAGTAATGTTTTCTATTTTGCAGTAGTTACCATTCTGCAACCCACCTTCTTTTGCACTTAGACTTCATCCTGTCAATTGACCTCACCTGTAAATTCATGTCTGTGCCTGAAGGGCAATTTCTCTTTATTAAATCAGACTGTGTGCTCATTGTATTTGAATCTATTACACAGGGAGAGAAAAGGTCCCTGGACAAAAACAAAATAATGTTTCATTCATGTCCCATCTCTACTCATAGAGTTAACGACCTAAAGAGGTTCTAAATATTAGCAATTCTTAATGTTCCATGATGGCCAGACCTTCACTATGATCTCTCATGCACCATTTTCCTTTGACACCAACACAGATTTCATGCAAACTTTATAAAAAGAGTGCAGTTTTTAATGTGAGCACAGGAACTTGCCAAGAAACTTTTTTACACACGCACCAAGAAAACAAAACAATAAAAGAAAGAACGAAAGGATCAGACATCAGAAAAGAACATACTAGTATTTCCATTCCAGCTGCCCGGAAGGTGACAAGAGTCAGTAGAAAGAAACAAATGGTGAAGGAGGAAAAACAAGGACTGAATTAATCTCAGACACACATCTGGAGTTTCTGAGAGAGGAGCAGAGAAGTGACAGATAACCGAGACGGTTCATGCCCTTACAGGGCAGGCGAGTCCCACTTATCCGTGACAATGGACACAACAATAGCATAAAATGACTTGATATCACAGGTAGTGAAAGGACAAATTTGCTTCAAAATTTCATTCTCATACCCATTATATTTTCCTACATTGAAATATTTTCTTATTTTTCTTCATGCATACTATAGACAAGCTGATACCAAACAGTAAAACATCTAAAGACTAGACAATCAATAGAAAAATCCAGCATAAGTCTCTTGATATTTATAGAGGGTCTTTCATGTGCAAGAAGTCATCAGATAAAATAAATGTAAAACATACTCCCTGACCTTAAGGGACTTACTATTTTCTTTGTGGGAAAAACATGCAAAAAATCAAATAAATCAACACAATATGATCAAGGAACAAATACATGGACATTGACAGGTAGGGCATTGACAATCTTAGAAAGTTAAAGCATTTATGTTTTATTGGGGGTAAGATTCATGAAAAAACCTGGGCTTGAACTGTACTTCAAAGGTTTATTGAGAAAAAAAAATTAGCTACTTAACAGAAAAGATTTATTCTGGTGCTATGGTTTTTTAACCTAGTTTTAAAAGGAACTATTGGATTCTTATCCTCTCTCTGTCTCTCTCCCACTCACATGTTTAGCTTTTAAATAATGTAGCTTTTCTACGAAAAGGGTAAAGTAGGTGAATAAAATTCTCTAACATCACTAGTCCTTAAAAAAAAATTTTTTTGAAACCAGTACATCAATTTTCCCTGTCTGTCCTATCAATTAACAGAAACTGCCAGTATAGTGCTTAAACATACAACATTTCCCATAAACATTCACACAAACAATTAATTTGTAAGCATCTGCACTCAAGAAGTGGAAGGGATTTTGGAAACTGTAAAAATGGAAATATCTTGTGCAAAGTTGCCCCCCTGGGTATGAATGTAGACTTGTTATGCAAGATCAAAAGCGAGTTAGAGGAGTGAGAAAAAGCAAAAATCCCAGCAGAGCACAGGGAAAGCAAAGCTGGGTGATCACACCTGCATTCTCCACAGACATCTTTGCTTCATAGCATTGCAGTTGTGAAGAGGAAATGGTTCAAAGGAAATGACTGAGGCTACAGTGTCAGTGTTTAGCAGAAGACAAGTATCATGTCAACCTCCACACCTGGAGCAATCTTCAGGATAAAACAAAAGTGAAAAACAGCAACATGTGTTGCTGCAAAGATAGTGTCTAAGATCAAATGCAGCAATCCAAAGGGATCGGTTAGATTAATGATTTATGTAGAATATGGACTCTGAAAATGAAAAAAAAAGAATAGGGGAAAGAGAAGAATCATGTTCAGGTCATCTGTCTTGCAAAAAAGGGAGAGAACACATTGGGAGTGGTGAGCAAAGGCCATTGTGCGACTGCTGTGTTACCTCGTTTGTCATCATGTGAGTTTACAGGTGTCCTCTGGTATGGACACCAACTTCCAGCAAGAGTCAAAGGGACAGATCCCGATGATGTTCCCCAGGTGGGAGCCACACAGATAGGGACATGATCACAGCGCCCCCATGGGCACTAATAATTGGAAGTTTGCTGGCTCCAAAGCCCCAGCAAAGGATGTGGCGTCTCCATCTCCTCCTCCTCCACCTCGTCCTCCTCTGTCCTCAAGGACAAATTCACTCACATGCTTCTGACCAGCCTTCCCAATGATGATCCAAGATGGATGTGACCCAACAGCCACTCTGCATCAACCTCTGTCATTTTCACCCATGTATGAGAAGAAACAGCGAGAAAATACCTCCGCGCAGTCATGTCCCACACTGTCACCTGGACTCTGGCACAGTTAATGCTCTGAGATTCACAGGAAATGGTTTCAACAGCTGTCACCTACTAAACAGTGGCTATTGGACTCTATTGGGATAAAAAGTTGTCCTTGAGCAAAGTGGGAAACAGGTACCTTTATACCCAACAGGCTCTCCTCTCCCCCACAATCCCAAGGATATCAACTCCTCCGGATTAAGAGCTCCTCAGACAGGTTTTTAGGCTCCCTCAGGAACAACCCCATCACCAACCCAAAGCTCAAAGGCGCATGGAAATGGAATAGATGTCCACAACGATGCCAGGTTTTGCCCTCTGGATGGTCCACAACTCTGAAATGTACTTTAGCTTTCACATTCAGCATCCCATGGGTTAAACTGAGAATCACAGCTCCTCGGTGATAATGTTTCAAGGTGTCTGGGAGCCCTTAGCAGGCATGCACTCACACCTTAGTCTAGTCATTGCCAGGAGCAGGACTCCAGGCACCTGGATGCATCTGGGGCCCTTCTGCAGCACCACGACTCCACAGGGGACTGGAGGTGGCCGCTCCTCAACGGCTTTAGACTACTCAGTTCATTACTGTAAAAAGGAACCCATATAAAGTATCGGGTTCCTGTTTTCTAAAAACAAGACACATCAGAGAACTTTCATTAACAGTAAGACTAAATAATATAAACTGTGCTAAAATAAAATAACTGCTTTACAAAGTTTTAGGAAATTTAAATGAAAATATTATTTATAAGAATCAAATTTCAATGATGTGTTTACTGAAAGCAAGACCTTTTCCAGTAGCTTATCTTACATAACTAAGAGAAAAACAAGATTGTAATAATGCTCATAGTGATATTTTTATGCATGGTTTTATCATACATACAACCCATTTTCATATATATCTCAAAAGAGAAATATCAAAATTTCTTGCTTTAGGATGGGCTTTTCAATAATCTGATCATCCTCTATTGAAATTCTATGGAAAGCTACAGGGCCCATCTTCCTCGGCATTAGTATTTTCAGGTTGTTGCTCTGAAGACGCTGATCATATTTATGAAGAAATTCTATCACAGAACAATCTGGAAATTTAATAGAACTGAAATGTAGGAACTTTTTGTACCATAATTTTTCTTTTAAGAGATTTTTGAAGTTACAAATCATTATCAATACTTTTAAATTTTTAGAAATGGAAGTATGTTACCTAAACTATTTGACTACATTTATTTATGCTGTCAGGCAAAAAACATCAGTATTAGATAATATGATAAGGAGTAACAGGTACACAATAATATTTATATGCACAAAAGCTAGACCCAAATTAATACATGTATTCTTTTCACAAAAATAAAGGAAATAAGTTTAAAAATGTCGCCTACGTCCCATATTCTCATACTAAGAATTCTACCTAAGGATTTATTCTAAAGGAATAAATGCACAAATATATTTTGTATATTTCAGTATCTTTCTCAGCATTATTTGTAATAGTTAAAAATTAAAACATGTTCGGTAGAAAATGAATTAAGTAACTTATGGTTGATGCATACCATGTGATACTGTACAACCATTAAAAATTACAATGTAAATCAGTTCAATGACATGAAGAGATGTCCACAATATGTTGTTTAATAAGAAAGCACATTAAGTGTGATTCTTTTTACTGAGAAAGTAACATAAGAATGACTATAAGTGAGTGTGAATATAGAGAGAAGGGACTGAGAAATTGTACATCCAAAAGATTAACAAACTGCTATTTCTGGCTGGTATAATTTTTATTTTAGTCTTATATTTTTCTGTAATGTTTGAATCACTTTTAAAATGACATTGTCATTTTTTACAATCCAAAAATAAAAGCCATTCCCAATTTTACCTATTTTATTCTTTTTTAAGTATAGATCTTAAAAAATATGCTTGTGAATTATGCCATGGTTTTATTAAAAGTACTGCACTTTGAGATGTGTAACTGAACTAATCAAGTCTCGCCTCTTTCTCTGACACATTTTACACATATATGCCACTCTTCTAGGTATCTCTTAGCTAAATCAAAGGGCTTTAAAGAATAGATGAGCAATATCAAACACATTTCTTTTCCTGTCTCCATCAAATTGGAATGCCTTATAGATCTAAACAGTTAGGCAGGATATTGTAACAATTTTAATATAAGAAATGAGTGGTTCCACTTGATGAGATATTTGGAATCCACTCTCTCCTTGTGTGTATGATTTCTAGTAGGGAAAGGAGTATAGAAACATGTTAATTCAGAATTTTAATGAAGAAGTTACATTTATAAAACTGTTAAAATCCATGAATTGTAAATGCTGTTTTAAAATTGATTATACTTGTACGTGCTAGGGAACTACCTCATTATTTAGAAAATTAGTAAGGAATAGGAAGCATTTCTTTAAAATATGAAGCATTAGAAAATGCAGAATTTGATAGTAATTCACAATACTATTTTAAGTGTTAAAGGAGGAAAATCTAGTGAAAGTGTGCATTAAATTGATAGCAGTTGGTAGTTTATAATTTTTTAATAAAATGTCCTGGGAATTATGGCTTTGAGAGATACAAATAAGATTTTCATCACTGTTTTAACAAGAAACATGACTATTAATTAGAAATTTTCTTTTTACCTTTATCATCTCCATTTAAAATAGACTGGTTAAAATGAACATTAAGATCATCTATTCTTGGTCTTTCATTTTATAAATAGAACAGCTAATTTCAGCGACATATTTAAGGAAGCAAAGTCAAATTTCACTCATGCTGAGAATTCAAATCTCCTGATTATCAATTTAATCAATGATCGTCTCACTGAACCTCTTGATCTGCATCTTATTGTTACATAATATCAGATAAAAAATATGAACATGCACATATAAAACATGTCATTCCTCTAATTACCCTTAAATAAATTTCCTACTTAAAAAAAAAGCCAAAGGTTAAAGATCAACAAATCAGGCTTTTTACAGTTACGTTTTACACAGTTATACTAAGAATAAAACATATACATTTGTAAATTCATTTATTTATTCAACAAATTTTCAATGCATCCTGCCTTAAGTAACTTGTTATATGCTTGTTAACCATCTATTTTGGAAGATGCCAAGAGCTATGAAAAGACAGCTTCTACTTTCAAAGAGCAGGGTGACAACAGAAGTGGGGAAAATGCAAATATTTCAACTAGAAATACAAACGAGCAATAAGTCTCTATAAAATAACATTAAATCAAAGCAATTTGTTTATTAAGTGCAAAATGTAGGAAGCCACATCAAGGTCTGAAACCCCACTGACACCGTGGAGCCTGATGGTTTCACTTTGTTAGTCAGGATGTCCTTGATTTGGTGGCTGCTATCCCTGCCCCTCTCTCTGCTCTCCATCCTTTCCTTCCTCTTGTCCTGCAGCGGCAGCATCTTCCACCTCCTACCTGTCTTTAGAGCACAATATGAGCTTCAAATTCATGTCTTCACTCTCAATGTTCAAATGAAACTTGTAAACTTTCCCCAAAAATGTGTGCTTGTTTTTTAATTGAATGCAGTTTGTCACTTATAAAGTTAAAAACATGGATTGCTGCTAATCAATCAGTTAAAAATTAAATCTTTATTGCACATCTGCAATGCGTCTTGGAGAAATAAACAGAGGAACATTCCATTTAGAAAATACCAAGGGCCAAGCCGCAGAGACTGTGGGTGAACAAATATGGCAGGTTCAAGACCAAAAGGAGAACCACTTCCTGGGAAAAAGCAAGCTCCTCAGACAGGAAGGCTGCGTAGATGAGCTGGGACTGGAGGGTCAAACATGACAATGAAAGGTAATAAAGGTCCTTAAAAAACCTTCAAAGGAGATTCTATGAGCAACGTGCTGGACTGTCCAAACACACTCCTGGAAAATTATGCAATGCCATTTGCATTATTGTAAAATAAATTTCTATAAATGTGTTACGGTTTGTGTCCAGATGTTCCGTCAAAACCTCCTGTGGTCATAAGTGGGGCTTTTCAAAGATGGTTGGATCTAAACTGTGTGGTGCTGGAACTAAGTGTATGATGCAGAGATATCAAGACAGTGTGATTACTAAATTAATCTAATGATTGGTTTGGCATAGTCCTGGGTGTGGGTAATGGGAAGGCTCATCCTGGATGTGAGCACTAAGGGAATGTAGCCTGGACAGAATATAAGGGACAGGAAGAGAGCCAGCTGATGCCCCTTGCTGCTTACTACTTCACTGCTTTGATACCTTCTGCCCACCATAGATGGTTTCTCCTCTGAAATGCCTCTCTGTCGGGCCACTCTGCCTTGGAGCCAGCCAACTATAAACTGAAACTTCTACAAACTGTGAGCTACCATAAGCCTTTCCTCCTTTAACTTTGGTTATTGGGTATTTTGTTTCAGCAACAAGAAAAAAGTAACTAAGCTACTGGTTCATCTCATCTGTGAATCAAAACACACACACACACACACACACACACACACACACACACACACACACACACACCAGGTATCCCTCTCTTTGTTCTGCTAGTACAATAAGATCAGATTTAAAGTCTTGATTTGCTTAGCAAAATATGGAAGAAAGCAATGTGCAAAGAACTAAATTCAGAATGAGGAGGTTGGGGGCTGTGAAAACCAAGAAGGAATTTTCCTTGTCAAGAAAAAGAAGCAAGGGTCAAAACAGTCAGAGGTAATGGAGAACATAATGGAATCAATATCATAATGGGATCCGTAATTGAATGTGTGTCTGCTCTCAGCCCTGTGTCTGCAGCTGAAAGGACCCATGGTAACCCAGTCAACACGAGGGTCATTTTGGCACAGGGACCAGGGAGACAGCTTCCTCTCCCTGAGTGCGGCTCTGTCCCAGGATGAAACTGTTCAGATCTGTCTACATTTCCCCATCTGGCGGGCAGGCAGCCAACAGATTGAGACCTGAAAATGGATCACTATGTTTTGACTTCCTGCAGCAGCCAATAAATGTAATATAATATTTACACAATTCAATCTAATAGAAGTCATGCTGAGCACCATCCAATGGAAAATGTTATGTTTTTCAAGAAAAAAAATAGTGACCTCTATGGTATTATTCATCTCTGCTTCCACAGATCTTGTTTTTCATTTCAGTTGGGTCATGACTATTGAAAATAACTCACCAATTGCTTGAAAAGCTAAAAACACCAAGGAGTTTTATGTAGTATCATATACTTTAAAAAAGCTGCCTTATATAGTAATAATATAGAAAACAAGATGTTAGAGAGAGGGGGAGGCAGGAAACGAAACACTCATTAGCTTCTGCCAAAGGCCCTGGCACAGGGTTTTCCTGACTATTTGGACATCAATGTCCTATATTTACTTAGCAGAGACAATTTATTTTCTTTTATATTTCCTAAGCACTTCAAATGACTTCTTCTCTCCATGATGATTTCCATATGCTGCTTCCAATTAAAGGCTGATGGAGGCAACATTCCGAAACCATTAAGTGCCACCTCACAGAGAGGGACCCCAAGGACTGCAGGAACCCTTCCAATGACATTCAGGACTCAAAAGCCCTGACTTCAGAACATTTGATTAAATAGAATAACCACAAACATGTAATAGTGATTTAAAAGCTTGAAGATTTCCTGTGCTAAATAATTTCCGTGTAGCATCTATGTCCCTGCAAAAGTCTTGGAAATAGGTACTGTCACTACTCCCATTTTACCACTGAGGAAGCTGAGGTACAGAGCCTAACATGATTGAACGAATTAAAACAGAATTACATGTAGTTAATTCTTTATATCATGAAGCATTTCCTTTTAAAAATCTGTGCTATTATTAAGGGGGACAATTATTTAATTTCATTTTGTCTGATAGACTACATAATTTTAGGATATATCACATTAAATTGATTAAACTGTATCACAAAGCAATTCCCAATTAGCAAAAGACAAATTTTGCAATATTTTTATGAAATGTTGCATTTATCAAAAATGAAAACTTATGCTGCATGACACAATCATCTAAAATTGTCATATCTGGAGTATATCTAGTGTGATCCAAAGAATTGGATTGAATTATTGCTGTTGTGAATTTCTGAAGAAAATCAAACTTGAGCAGATGATCTTTAGTGTACTTCCTCTTCTGATAAGAATAAAAGTGACAATGATGACAAACCCCTTTCCCTTATGATTACTTTGTGTCAGGCAATGATCTTAATACACAATTCTTACACAGTCTTCCAAGTATATCATTAATGGCTTATTTGTGTCTTACCTCACTCAGTTGTACCACTGAGTAATATTCCAATTTTTTTAACCTACAAAAGCACCAAATTCATTCTATAACACTCCATTTTACAGATAAAGAAACTGAGGTTCAGAAAAATGTATTTAGAACTACACAGTTAGTGAATCATAGCTAGCACTGAAATGCTTTCACCTTTTCAATGGCTCAGTTTCCAAACAATATCTAAATAAGATCATCACAGTTTTTGAAGGGAAATGGAAATTAAGATACATTAGAAAACAGAATTAAAAATCTTAGCCTTAGGTCTGACATCAAGGTTAAAATAAACAGGGTCTATGCATCCAATTCTCCTTAACACTCCTTAAATTCTTCTTCTCTCATGGGAGAATCCATTTTAGAGGAAAAGGAAAAATTACTTTAATATTATTTTTATCCAAACTACAGAAGAGCAGGCAGTGATTATTCACTTAAGCAAAGTGTTCTAGAGACTATGCAGTACACTGCTATATCATGACAAGCTGAAATGGCTGAAGGAGAAATACAAAAACCACAAAGTGGTTCTCATAGGACCAGTATGTTAATCATTTAATGATGGGAAAATAATTACATAGCCAGGGTTCCCAGGAGACAGAGAGTTTTTCATTTTTATCACTGCAGAAGAAGACTGGAGTTCTTATAACAGTTTCTCATGAAAAGTATACGCCAGCTCCATTAGCCTCTTCAGCATTTCTGGAACACACTAAGCACAATTCTGCCTCAGGGTTCATACACCTGGAGTACTCTGCATCCGATGGCTCTCACCCCTCCTCCCAACCATCTACCAACCCAACTGGACTCTTAATGTACACATTTTTTCACGTACAAAATGCAAGAGAAATGAGCACTAACACTTACTCTACTTTAATATACAATCTGACAGTGGTACCCTGGTCTATGTCATATTTTTCACACCGTACTTGAGGTGACCTCACCTAAAGGAGGACTTCTTACTTTGGTGGAAGGGAAAGAAGTTTTCTCACGCATTCATTCTTTCAGTATTTTTCAGTATGTCTTCTTGCGCTGGGCTTAAGTGACTTTCCATATAATTATCTAGTTTCAACTAAATCAACCCTCACAAAATGACTCCAGTTCTAAAACATCTTAGAATGGAAGGTATTAATTACAAATACACATTTCAACAGAGAAAGACAAAAATATGGCAGCACTGACTCTCCCCAACATTCCCACAGACTCATCCTCAGCCATATTATAGATTAAAAATCATGACTAACCATATGTGAGAGTTGATAAGATACTCAAAATTATTAAGAAGACTCCTCAGAATATAGAGTTACTTTGTTACAGAGGAACTTCACCATATTATGCTCTATGATATTAGTAAACATGAACGAGAAGTAAACAAAACTAGGAAGTCATTTAAGAACTAAACTTTTAGCAGAGATGAACCAGTGCATGTTGACCATAAGGATTAAGGTAGATGGGCTCAATTTACCAATTACAAAAAAAAAAAAAACATGGGCAGAATGGATCAGGAGACAGGATCCATTAATATGCTGTATACAAGAAACACATTTGACTCAAAATGAAATTCATGGACTGAAGGTTGAAGAAGACAATGCTCCATGCAACGAGGACCCAGAAAAAGGCAGGGGTAGCTTGCCCATCAACCGCAGAATGAACAGAAAAGATATGGTATTTTTATACAATGGAAAGTTACCCAGCTATAAAGAAGGATAATCTCGAGGCTTTTGTAGATAAGTGGATACAACCTGAGATCATGCTCATGGGTGAACTGGTTCAGGTTCACATGGGTGAACATCGTGTTGGCTCCCTAGTACAAAAAACTGAAGGAGTTAGTGGGATCCAAAATGTATAATAGATATTGTGAAAGTGAAAGGGGAGGAAATATCTAAAGAGGGAAAGCAATAGACACTATTAATTTCCTATTATTTTGTTTTGAAGTCCTGTATTGTTTTCATTGTTTGGTTTGGTTTGGTTTTATTCTGTTTTGTTTTGTTTGATTCCATTATGTCCAGTGGTATGGCCTGCTAGTCTAAAGATAACAAGAGGCCTTATGGTAGCCATTGTTGGTTTATTATTATCTTGTTTTTAAGTCCTGTGTCCCTCTCATTGTTTTGCTTTGATTGGCTTTATTCTGTTTGGTTTTATTCCCTTTAAAATAAAAAAAAAAAGGTCTAAACTTTCAGAACACGAAAAACTTCTAGATTTGATTTTTTGACACTGGTAGAAGTCAGGCAATACTCAATTTAAAACTTTGCAGAATTTAAATCAAATGATAATATTTAAAAAGGTCTTCATGGATACAATTAAAAATGGTTATAATAATACAATATAGCAACAAACCAGTGTTTTCTACCAATGCCCTTAAAGATTGAAAACAACAATATAAGCCACAACAAATAATATTATTACAAATTATCAATTAGAGGTTTGCTGTTCAATTAAAGAAAGATGTCTGTGGTATAACTCAGCCCATGGTATTTTTGAGATTCTAGTTTAATACTAAAATAAGTGAAGAAATACTTTCTGGGTATCCAATATGAAAAGATACTGCAGTTAAACTGTCAAAATAAAATGAATTTTTTGATTTAAGAAAATCAACATTTTTATTGAAAATAACTATGTTATAGAAAAACTACACATAAAATGTGGTGTCTGATTTAACAAGAATTAACAAGAAAAAGATTCTGGGGTAAAGTTATGAAGGTGCCTCATATCAAATTATTCAGGGCATTATTTGTAAGCAAGTTTATGCAGCAAAGTAATTAGAAGTGTAAAATTACTGCAGAATTTGACCAATATAGTTAAATAACTTTATAGAAATTCATGTGTAAACTATACTTCAATCTGTAAAACATGCTGCAGTGGATATAGGGAACTACCAGGAAAAGTCAATATACTGTGCAAGTTTGTACCACAAGGGTTTAATTGTATCTCTTCAAATCCTAAAAACAGTTGTAAAACTTAAGGATGTTTTGGTTTTATTTAACATACAAATGAACTTCAAATTCGTTTACCTTTTGCGGGCAGGACAAGTAGGCTTACTCATCTCTTACTTGACATATATTTTAGAATAATAAACATAGTGTGCTTCCTTACAATGAATTGCTTTGAAAGTAACTTTAAAAATAAAGAAATCGATGAAACAAAATGTTTTTGAAAAGAGTTGATGACAATGTTTCTATAATTAGGGGCTATTTTAGCTAAAAATTGTATAAATAAATTCTTTAAAATGCCGCATCTGTGCATTTAACTAGAAAAAATCTGCTTTTGTGTCTTCCAAATATACACTATAGTGAGATTTTAACAATAAACTATAAAAATGTAGCCTATTTTAATTAGTTTGTAAGAATAAAAAGTGGATATCTGAGAAGATAGAAACCCAATAGTTAAGTCACAACAAAAAGTATTTGCATTATTGGTTCATAAGAGTGAAAAATAATTATCATCCAGTGATTCACTTCTTCAAGAGATTATCTTTCCAGACTATGACAGTCTTTAAACTCAAGTAATAAAATAAGCAAAATTTTACTGGTCCTTTGAATCAATTAACCCCACAGGATCACATTAAGATTTTCAAAATCATAAAATCTGTCAGTCACATCATTCTCACTAATAAAACACTTCCAGTCAGTGAGATTAAAAAGGCCTTTTGTACTGGAAGGAAAGTAAAATATGAACTAGTTTAAAACACTACTTATATGATCTTTTATTCCTTTAAATTTCCTTTTTGATATGTTTTCTACTAAACATAAAATATCAGCGCAGCAGACCATTTACTTACCTATATGTGCTGCATTTCACATATGCAATGTAATATCTGGGATTTGCTCAAACTTGTTTTGCTTCAGGAGATGAAAGAAAAACATCTGGAAAGCATCAGCTGAATGGATTAACAGACGCGAGCAGACGTTTCAGACATACACAGTGAAGCATACGAGAGCCCCAGTTAAAAGCTGTGTGGTAATGGGACACACAATGTTAGTGCTTACCTGTGACTTAAAAATTGATTCAAACCTCATAGATCATGGACTTGAGCAAAGTCTTCTGGAGTGAACAGAGTTTCACCAAGTAAATTAGGGTAAGCACTTGGGGGAGGGTGGACAAGTACTCAGTGGATGACACAAGGGTGAAGAAATCAAGAAACGTGCGGTGTTTTGGTGGTGGTTTTTGTTTCTTAATTTTGTTTTGTTTTGTTTTTGCAATAATAGAGAATGAACCTAGAGCCTCTGCACTGAGCTTCCTTCTTAGATCTCTTTATTTTTATCTTGAGGCAAGGCCTCATTAAATTGCTAGCTTGCCCATGTGAGGCTTAGGGTGTGCCACCAGGCCCATCTAAATGTTCAGTACTTTGCGGTAACTGTGATATTTCTAAATGGCTGAAAGCATCTCTGGGAGACTGATTGGCAGTGGATCTGGACACTTTGGCAGGGTCCTGGTCATGAAGACCTTTGGTGCCTTAGGAGGATCTGCGGAGAAACCACACCGCAGGGCGACAGTTAAGAGGATGGAGACTGGCATCAAATTGGCCTCTGTCCTGATCTAGTCATTTACTAATTATATGCCCTTAAATTATTGACTTCACTTCTTTAAAACTCAGATTCCACAGCCATAAAAAAAGGTGATAAGAACATTGTCAATGAAATAATTCATCAAGTGCCTAAAAATTGTTCATACATAATAAGAAAAGGGCAATGCTATGGTCATTTTGGTGTGAGTGAGGGAAAGTCTTTGAAGTATTTTAAGCAGTAATATAACAGGTGATTTAGGAAAATCTCTCTGGCTGCTCTCTACAGTATGAACCTAAGGAATGTGAAACCAGACCAGGGAGAGCAGTTTTAGGGCCCAGAGTTATCTAAGAGATAAATAATGAGAGCCTGGGCTTGATGTAGAGGGAGCAGGAAAACACTGAGGGAATGGAGTAACAGCTATTGGTGAAGTAGAATGCCTTTAACCATGCTACTAGATAAATGCATTCGTTTTATAGCTCTGTAGTAAGATCAACTTTAATGTTATGAACCACATGATAAAACTCTCAAAAATGGTCCAACTTTTAGAAGCTTTTTGCTTTAAAAATTAGGTAGCATGTAAGCAAGGTGTGGTGGTAGATACCTGAAATCCCAGAACTCTGGGAGGCTAGGTAGAAGGATCACAAATTTGAACCCAGAGCAGGCAATTTAGCAAGATCCTATCTCAAAATAAAAGGGGCAAAAGTTCTAGGTTCATTCTTCAGTACTGGAAGAAATGCAAACAAAAGTAGTGTGCTACATGTGTTTTTAAAAGAGATGGGAAGCAGGTGGAGTAAGATGATGGAATGCAAATCTTCAGTGATCATCCCCTCACACAACATCCATTTGAACAATTATCAGTGACCAAAAATACCTTCACAGGAACTAAGAAAACCAGGCAAGAGATCAAAATATTAGATTACAGCACAATAATATGAAAGCTCACTGAAGAGGGTAGTAAGGATAGTTTCATGATACTTGTGCTACCTCTTCCATAACAGTAGAGAATGTAGCACAGAAAGAAATACCACCTGCTCAGGGAAATAAGCACTAGACTTCGACTTTGACTCAAATACTGGACCCATCATGGTGAAACTCCACCCTGGGAGATTTCCATGTCCCCTGACCCCCGGCCTCTACCTGCAATCTGAGCCTCTAGGCCCACTCTGGCACCAGACTGAAGCCTATAAAGCCTACAACACAAACTGGAGTTCCGCCTCACAACACTGTCAGCTAGTGACAGTGCCCATGGGCTCGAAATAACACATACTGGTAAGTTTAGCTCCATGACAGGGACTTCAGAGCAGCCCACTGCTGCACTATCCTCAGCAGCTGCACGTCTCGGGTGTTCCCCAGTGCTATGCTAGCATCAGTAGCCAGAGAATTCTAGGCCAGGGCTGTGTAAGTCATGGTGGTTTAGAGTTTAGGCACCTTCCAGAATCTCAAAAGTTGAAGCCATCACTGGTTAGGGACCATACCAGATGACCATCTCAGAATGTCTATACAGGTTTACTACTGAAAGATGTTCCCAGACAAAACCAGACTGTAAAACTTGGGATAAATACTTGTTTTTCCAATGCAGACATTGACACATGAAGAAACATGAAGAAAAACCTAGGAAATATGGGGTTATCAAACACACAAAACAAGATGCTAGTGACTGACCTGAAAGAGATGAAGATGTATGAACTGCTGGGCAATGAGCTCAAAATATCTGTTTTCAGGAAGCTCAAGGAACTTCAAGAAAATTCAGGAAAACAATGAAATGAAATGAGGAAAAAATAAGTGACCAGGACAAAAAAAATTTAACAGGAAGATTAAAATAATAATGATAAACCTGAGCTGGGCGTGGTGGCGCACGCCTTTAACCCCAGCACTCGGGAGGCTGAGGTAGGAGAAGCGTTGTGAGTTCAAGACTGGCTTGGGCTACAACAAGAGCACAAGTCCGGCCTGAGCTACACAGTGTGACCCTGCCTCAAAAAACCAGGGCCGGGAGTTTGGCTCAGTGATTTAAGCACCTGTCTGACAGGCACGAGGTTGTGAGTTCAATCTCTGGTATCAATAATAATAATAATAATGATAAACCAAACAAAAATCCTGGAGTTGAAAAATACAATGAGTGAAATGGAAAAAGAATTCAGTAGAGAGTATCAACAGCAGAACTGGTTAAGCTGAAGACTCTATGAATGCAAACAGAGCTTATCTGAAAAGATACAGTCAGAGGAAGAAAAAAATGAAAAAGGAATGAAACATAATGAAGAAAGATCATAGAATTTATGGGATATCATCAAAATGGAAAATTTATAAGTCACTAGCTTTTGAGAGAGTAGATAAAGCATAAGGCATAAGGATAAAAAAGAAACAAAGAAAAAGGTTAAAAATAAAGATACTCTCTTAAAAGAAAGTAAATAAAGATTAAAATTTTTATTTAAAATAAAAATAAAAGATAAAGATTTTTTAAAAAAAACTTATTTAAATAAATAGTAGAAAACTTTACAAACCTGGAGAAAATCATCAATATTCAGGTGCAAGATAAGCCAAATGCTTTTAGCTTCCAGCAAAAACCTGTTTCAACACAGCCTGGGCTATGTAGCAAGTTTGGGCCAACTTGAATTACTGTGTTTCTTAAAAAAAAGGAGAGAATAAAGAGTTTCTCATACAAATACAAAGAAGTGAGGACCTTTAAAAGGTGATGAGCGATTCATTCTAATGAATTGACACATGCTGCTATCACAGGAATGGATTAGTTATCTCAGGAGTGGTTTTGTTGTAAAAGCAAGTTCTCTCATTCTCTCATGCATATTCTCTGGCATCTATACTTTTGGCCTCTCCTATGTTTTCTTGCCCTGTGATGCCCCTGCCTTGTTATGACATAGAAGAGGTCCTCACAAGTTCTGGCACCTTGAAATGGAATTTCCCAGCCTCTAGAACTGTGAGAAATACACTTATTTTCTGCCCAAATTATTCAGTGTATAGTATTCCATTATAGCAACATAAAAAGCACTGTGATAACTGCCAAGAATACGCCTTGGGGAAGGATAGCCTGATCAACAAATGGTGTTAACAAAACTGAGTATCTACAAGTCAAAGAATAAAGTTAGACCATTAATTCTTATCATACATAAAAATCAATTCAAAATGGATTAAGCAATTAAACATAAGACCTAAAATTATGAAACTACTAGAAGAAAGCATAGGGGGAAAGGTCCGTGACATTGACCTAGGCAGTGATTTTTTTTTGGCCTCAAAAACACAGGTGACAAAAACAAAAATTGACAAATGGGATTACATCAAGCTGAAAAACTTCTTTCAGAGCAAAAGAAACAATCGGTGCAGTAAAAACACAACCTCCACAATGAGAGAACATTTTTTACAAATGATACTCACAAAGGGTTAATATCCAAAAATATGAGAGAAACTCAAACAACTTATAGAAATAAAACAAATAACTCAATTGAAAAATGAACAAAATGAGGCAGGAGGATCGTTGTGAGTTCGAGACCAGCCTGGGCTACAATGTTCGTTGTGAGTTCGAGACCACCCTGGGCTACAAAGTGAGTTCAACTGCATAGTGAGACCCTGTCTCAAAAAAATAGAGCTGGAGATTTAGCTCAGTGACCTAAGCACCTGCCTGGCAAGGGCAAGGTTTTGGGTTTGATCCCCAGTAACAAATAAAACAAAACAAAAAAAAGAGCAAAAACGAGTAGATGTTTCTCAAAAGACCATGATCAACATGTATATTTTAAAAATCTTCAAAAAAAATCTTCAATAGCTCTAATCATCAAGGAAATGCAAGTCAAAACCACAGTGAGGTATTGTTTCACTCCTGATACGATAGCTATTATTAAAAAAAGATAGCAACTGTTGGTGAGGATGTGGAGAAAAGGGTACCCTTATACTCTGTTAGCAGGAATGTAAACTAGTACACCTGTAATAGAAAATCACGAGGAGGTTCCTCAAAAAATTAAAAGTAGAGCTACCATATATCTCATCAATCCCACTACTGGGAATATACCCAAAGGAAATGAAGCCAATATATCTGCACTTCCATATTTATGCAGAATTATTCACAGTAGCCAAAATGTGGAGTCAATCTAAGTGTCGATCAATGCATAAATCAATAAGTTATTTTTATAGACAACGGAATACGAGCATGCTATTTAAAAGAAGGAAATTTTGCCCCTTATGACAAGGATGAACCTGGAAAACAGTATGTTGAGTTACAGAGAGAAAAATGTCACATGATCTCACTCACATGCAGAATCTCACGTAGTGGATGTCACAATAAAATGAAGTTGAACAGTGATTAAAAGAGACAAGGGTGGTTATGTGGAAGGAGGACTGAGGAGATGTCGGTCACAAGATATATAATTGCACTTAGTAGATATAAGGTAAAGAATGCTATTTTATACAATGTTTATTATAGTTAAGAGAAACATACTGTATATATTCTGTACAAAAAAGCATACTGTAGTTTTGAAAAGTGCAAAAAGAGTGAACATTAATGTTCTTACACTTATATTACATTAATGTTCTTACATTTTCATTGTTCTTACACAAAACCAATGTTAATGTGAAGCAATGTATCTGTAAAACAACTATTTTAGCAATGATTATATATACTCAAGACATTATAAATTATATATATATAATTTTACCTGTCCATTAAAAATAAATGAATAAATAAAATAAGACAAGCAGAAAATCAAAGAAAAACAATCCTTTAGAAGACAGAATTATAAAAGTTTCTTGCAGTTTCTATTTTATTTCCTAAATTATTTATCCTACAAGACAAGTTTCAAATAAAATGATTTTACACTAATTTACATACGTGATATTACAATATCAGGACAAGAAAAGTAGTTTTATTTAAGGAATCGCAAAAAACTCTCCACACAATCTAATTAGATGGCTGTTCTCTTACTTGGCTGATCAAACCGCACTGGCCCAAAAGAACCTTGGAGGAGCTGAGAACACCAGCCCTGGAGCCATGCCTCTTAGTTATCCTCATTATTTGTGTGATCCACCTACTCATTTGCATCTATAATGGAGATTTTCAATACTGGTAACATGAGAGCTCTCCTTACATTTAAAAGGGGGATTCAGGAAATGTGTGGCATCCAATACACATCATGTACAAGCTCCTTACATAAAATCATCACCAGAAAATACTGCTAATGGCAATCAAATGTTGGAAACGTTACACCCACTAATCATTTTCATAGATTTCCTAGGGGGAAAATAATGTATCCTAAAAGAATGAAGTTCAAGCCAGGTAAATTTTGATAAGGGGATAAAAGAAGAAAAATGAAGAAATGGGCACTGCCTATGTATAATCAGATAAAACACGCACTTCTGGAAATTTACCAATACTGATTCCAAATACAAGGGAGAAGCTTAGTCACCGGTGAGTGGGATTATAAAAACCAAAGACCAATGAACAAGAAGTCGATTACTTGTTACATAATTTGAGCGATTAAACTATTGATTTTCAATGTTTCAAATGGTAAATCTACCATGGTTTTTTAGTAAATTTATATGAAATACACATTTATCTAAAAAACTACATCAGTGACCTGCCACATCCCAAAGAAATTTCACAAAGACTTTGAACACACAGTTTGCTGAAAATTTGACTATCTCTGCTTTTTAAAAATAAGAAAATAATGGCACATAAATCCGAAGAATAAAGTTCCTAAAGTAATCCAATACTATAAATATGTTCCCATTAATGTTGTCAAATAATGAAATACTACTCAAACATCAAACATTGTTTTGTTTCTCAGTTGAAATTTTTAATGTTATGAAGTTAATAACTCCTTAAAATTGCTCGAAGAAATAGATTCATAAATTTTCTAATACCTTTTACAAAACCCACATAGTATTTGGCTTGAATCTGGTAGAACAAACACAAACATCTCAGAGTCCTCATATTTTTGAGGTGTATTTAAAAATAAATTACATTGTTTTCCTATTGCCCATTAGCTTGGAGATGCAATTCTTCTAAACCTATTCTTTAATTCCAGTGAAAGAAGAAATGATTTGTATCCAGGTTTCTAAGAATAACCTTAGATTTGGTGAGATTCCCTTTTATACAACATCTGTACTGAAGTCATTGGAATTTTTGCAATAGTACTAAGCAACAGACATTCTCTATCCAAGTTGACGCAAGAGAGTGACATCATGGCCTTCCTTGAAGGAAAGAATCGTATTTGACTTTCTACTGTTACATATATATATATATATATATATATATATATGTATATATATGGCTTATTTTTTTTTCAGAATTAATTTCCTTTTCTGTAACCTGAAAGTAATGAAACACTGTCAACCCAATTGGTACTAAAAGAGATAACATATGTTAACATGCTTGGGAAACTATAAGATATGTATTAGAAGCATTTTGAGCCAAATATATAAATAGCTTATATTCCTGATCACTTATTAACTGATGGAGGGAAGTTAAATTATTTTGGAAGTTATGTCTATCCTTTAAAACCATTACCATGAAAAATAAACAAATGTTATCCAGTTGTACCTGTATGTCACAGTGGCACTGCATACTGACTTCCACATTTGTTAAGGGAAAGCACCTTTGCTTTTTCTTTGGAATGAGTGGCTATCATGGAAATTGGCTAGATTTGAGCCATGTGGCCACACTCAACCCAGAAAGATCAAGTAATTCATAGCCAGGGCCTGGAAAGAACAAGCTGGTATCTTGCTGAACCACACAGTGGACTTAGTAAACAATAGAACAGGCCTGAGTTGATGCCCCATGTTAGCAGACTCTGCCCTGATGCATACAATAAAGGAGAGATGAGGAAGGACTGATTGCTGGTTCTTTGGAGGCCCTCTAGGTTCCTAGAAGAAACCAGCCCTGTGCCCAGCACTTGGACAATAGTCAGACAGAAGAATTGAATGACAGTTTGGCATTCACTAAAGAAGCACAAAACCAATGAAGAGAAATAATATCCTGGCATTAAGTTATAAATAAATACATGTGGGCTGTGGGAATAGCTCAGTGATAAAGTGCTTTTCTAGTAGTATAAAGCCCTGGTTTTGACACCCAGCACAACCAAAAACCAACAAACAAGGAGGTAATCTCTCCCTACACAATGTTTTCCCCTTTCTTCAACCTTAGAGGTGGGGAAAAAGTAGAAAACATCCTTCCTTCCCATCCCAAGCCCTTAGACACAAGATTTGGTTTTTTATAAACTTCCTATTTTAGGGCCACAAGCCTGGCTACAGTGCTTGGCATGGGGAGTGTGTGAGATTCAGAGTTAGATGTTAGATTGCAGCTTTAACTGAACTGGAATTTTTTAATAATCACAAACCATCAGAAATACAGAGAGGATCTGCTCACCATAATATTAAGGGAGGGACTTGTCTTTATCAGAGCTGAAAGCAATTAGTAAAAGGCATAAAACAACTTCATATTGCTAAATAAATGTCACATAATATAGGCTCATATTGTTGATCACCTGTGTTTGACTTAGTTTAATCCCAAAAATTTACCACAAACTCATGTGAAGACATTGTTTCTAGGTTGAATGAAGTTTTGACTTTGAGTTGAGCAAGTACTGTAAACAACTCCTTTTCTTTTTCCTTTTTTGTTTTTTTAGAATATGAACCAATACTTTAGTAACGTTAGTTGTTTTTTAATTTTAGGGAAATGCATAAATTCTGCTGGTCTACAGAGGAGTTTCATGAATGTTACTATTGGGATCTAGAATTCTCAATTCAGTAAGCATTTTGAACACTTACTACTGGGTATTAAATGAAGATGATCATTTTTAAAGTCACACTGCCTCCAATGGTTGATACATTGTGTCAACTTGAGAAGTTTAGAAGTTTAAGTGATTCAGCAGGGGGCCAGGGTACTCACTTTGTAAACATCCTCAGCCTGTGAAGATGCAAGAGGAGGGCACAGAGATGGTGTGGGTTTGAAAGACCCCACCCCTCAGGGCAGGTAGCCTGCATACAATAAAGGAGAGATGAGGAAGGACCGATTGCTGGTTCTTTGGAGGCACTCCAGTCTTCAACTTCGGCTTGGACGTTGTCTCCTGGCTTCTGGTGCAGACTATTCAGCTTCCATCTGGGACTCTTCAGCCTTCTGGTGTAGACACTTCAGCATTCTGGTGTAGATTCTTCAGCCTTCTGGTATAGATTCTTCAACATTCTTTCGCAGACCCATGGGCTTCCTGGTATGGACTTGCACGGAACACTGCACTGACCTCCAGACCTTGGACTGGACCCTTCAGCCTCCTGTGTGCAGACACTCCCTGCACGCTCTCATCTGACTCTGTGGCTGACCATCTTAAGCCAATTTTGTAATTTCTTATACATTTGTATATCTTGTATTGTATCTGCTTCTCTAATAAAACCTGACTGATCCACTGCCATTCTCCCCTCCCTCTCCTTGTCTTTTTCTCTCTTTTCTCCGCATCTTTCTCCAGTTTTACCTTCCCATCTTTCCTCCAGTACCGTCCACCCCCATTCATAAATGCCCTAAGCTCACTGACAAAGACAAGCTAGTAGGAAATAATTCACCAGCCTCTTTTCTCCTCTATCTCTTCAATCTTTAAATCTTTACAGTGGATCATATTGGAGCCTCTCAACATATTCTGTCTTCTCCCCAGCCTACCTGTCTTGGCTTCAGAAAGAGAAAAATGCTCCCATCAATAATCACGATCTGCTCATAATGCCAAGAACTGAAAACAATTCTTGTCTTTTCTCTGGTCTTCCTCTTAATTCGACTGGAAAAGGGGGCAGTGGGTGAGTGCTGAAAGCGTACACTGTGTCCCTCCTCAGTAAGTCCTGTGGGGACACAGCTGTTGCCTGTAACAGTGGTTGTGAATCTTAATCACACACCATAATCACCTTCAGAGTGTTTACAAATCCTGAAGCTCAGGGAAAATACCAGAGCTATTAAATCATGAGATGTGGTATTTTTGTTTTCAATGAACTTTCTTTCTGGACCACCTTTACCTACCTTAACCCTCTTAGATGCCTGTTTTTGACAACAAGGAAGGAAAAAATATCAAATCTAATCATTTTTATATCTCAACTACTGGCAAGCAATTTAACCTTTCTGTGCCTCAGTTTCTCATTTCTATAATGAAGATTTTTTTCATTTATACTTCTTAAGTTCTAAAGAGATATTACTGCAAAATTCTTGGAACATTTCCTAGCACATGACAAGTGCTTTCATAGATGTGAGCTGTATTGTGCTACATCCAGATAATAGCAAAGTACATGCATAGTCAATATATTATTTCACTGTCATATTACAATACTGATATATCAGAAAACATGATATTCCAAGAGAATTCTTAAAAATAAAATCTGTTTAATAGATTTACCTATTGTACACTGACTTCTATTAACCTTCTACAAAAGGTTCTATAAAGGTCTCAAAATCAATTTTTAAAAGTTATTAAGCATATTTCCTACTAAAGATAATACTACTTTTCCATAGTACAGAGCTTTGTTCTCAGATATACACATTCAAATATATTAAAATCTTTTTTCTCATTAGAAATAGCTATCTCTGGGGTTATTCTGTTTGAAACATTATAAAACCACACCGTTCATATCATAAGGGATATGAACTATACAATTTGAAACGTACTTTGCCTAAATAACATATTTTATTAAATATTCTAAAGAGTGTAGATAGGGTAGTAGATAAGCATTAAATCAATTTCTGCCTTGTGAAATGAATGGGTTTATCATCTCAGTTTTAATAGTAACCTGAAAACATGAATCAAAATTCAATAGGAAAATAAAAACTATCAATGTTTATAAGATTGAAAGAAAAAAGATTTTGATCTGCATTAAAACATGCTAAGAACAAAGAGTTTGAACGGTTTTTTTGTTCATTATTTTCAGAATGTGAATTTTGTTTGAATTGTGTGTGGGATTTGTTTTCAAAACAAAATTTCTTGTCACTTCTTTTTATGAACATTTTTCTAAAGCAATTTTCCAAGAGTATGTCCAGAGATATAGTCATGTAAGTACATGTCCCCAAAGAGAGTTTTGTTAAGGAAAAATGCTAACATTCTTCTTATAAGGATATCTGCACAGACAATGGGGCTTTCTGTCTGGATAAATTTGTTTCTGGGGATGAGTTCTTGCAAAGATAGTTTACAGACTAGTATTATGCTATCACTCAGTATTAGAAATGCTTGCTTTTAGATATATGGAGAGTATAAATTAAAAGATATGGTAACATTCAAAAATCCAGGTTAATAATAATGACCACTGTGGCCTTTTAAAGATTGCATTGTTCTTAAAAAACAAAACAGAATTTTTATGGCATTCAGCATCAGTATCATTCAAAAAGTTTTAGTAATATTCCTGTCCATGATTTTTAAACTGTAGATTTCTGTACAGTTTAGTCAGCTAGCCAAACACTAAAACTATTTGAACATCTCTCAAAAGTGACTAAACACATCACTAAAAAGGTATTTATTCAGAGTTATAAAGTTATTCAATTTATGATCATCTGAATAATTAGATTAGTTTTTCTTGTGATATGTCAGCCTGTTAAAGGTTCATCCCATATAGAATTATCAAGACTCTAAATACTTGAATGTTTCATGAGCCAAAATTTGTTTTTGCCTACAGCACTACTTTGTAATTTTTAATTTAAGGAGCATTGTTCAGGCACTGTTTAAATTTTTCTTCTCTTTGGAAATATTTATGCACTTTTAATCCCCACAGTAATCTTTTTCATGTTCTTCAAAATTGTGAGCACTGTGTACGCCAGCGGCCAGCCTCCATCTAGGCTTCCTGAACCTTCCCTTACATCCTCCTTCTTGGTGGTGAACCAGCCCTAATAGTGAGAAAATCTGTGCTCAAGTAACATTCACTTCACCTTGAACTCCAAGAGAAACCATTACTCGAGTTTGACTCATTGAGTTACCTAGTGTTTTAAGTAAAAAATGATGAAATGTGTTATACCCATGTACCAATTCCATGTACCATTCCAAGTGAATCTAACCATTATGTACAAATAAAAGTAAAAACCTCATGAGGCCATATAAAGAAACTGAACATAAGTCTGGACAAAGATAAACATAGACCAAGAAAACAGGCATTTCCACAGTAATTTACAACTTATATCTTCTTTAGAAAACGCTCTAGTTCCTTCAAAAATGGGGAGAAGTGTAGACTGTAGGCTGTTATGTCTCTCCTTTCATCTTCCGCTCTCTCATCTACACACACAAATTAATGCAAACATCTTAATACTTTCATAATGTATTTTTAAATCTTTCCTCTAATCACAGTGTCACAAGTTAGAAAATTATGTAGTTCTTGCAGAAGGGGATTGAACCCAGGGCCTTGTACAAGCCCAGCATACATCACACCGCTGAGCCACATCCCCAGCTCCCGACAAACTTACCTGGATGCTTTAATAATGACTTTTCAACCACAAATATGTTGCCTGAGTATTTTTAAGAAAGATAATTCGGGGAGAGTGCAGGGCTGTATTGCTTGACCCTCAAATAACTTAATGATCTCTGAATCCTCCGTATAGACTGGCTGCACGCAGAGAAATCCAGTGCCTAACAATCAGCTTGAGTTCTTTAAAGGGTCACCACTAGAGGGCTCTACTTTGCAATCAGCCCATTAGCGAGCCCAGGAGAAACCCACTACCCACAATTAGGCCTGCTTATAGAAGAGAGAACGAAAGCTTTCGACCACTTCTGCCCTTTTATATTTCAGTTAACAGGCATGTGAGTCTAAAATTGTATGCTATGAGGACTACAGAAGCTGTCAAACGTGATAGAACTTCATGGTTTGTACAGTCCAATTTCTTCATTAATTCTCTTCTTGCTATTCCTTTAAAAAATGTCTCTTTTTCCTTTCACACACACACACACACACACACACACACACACGCACACACAGAGTGAGTGAGCGAGAGAGAAAGCGAGAGAAAGAGACAGAGAGAGAGAGAGGGAGGATGGGTGAGAGATCAGGCCGTAAATTTGATCAGAGCTGGAATTAGAACTCAACTCTCAGAAACTAGAGCCAGCAGAGCAACTGCTGTTCCAAACCCAGGACAAATCTGCTTCAGTCTCCTGAATTCTACATGCGTTACCTCAGGTGTTCGTATTTGATCTGCCTTTGCCTGCTGCTGACTCCTAAAGAAGCCCAAGAAAGTCACTTTTTCAATCTTCAATTATTCTGTCAGTTCCAACTTGAAGGTTTAAGCTGAGTTACTTAACCTCTCTGGGCTTTCTCCTCATCTAAAATTAGCCAGCCGAACTGGAGATCTCTTAGGAACTTTCCAGTTATAAAAAAATCTGCTTTTCATCTTCATGCTTCAAGCTTGATGTCTGCGATTTTCACTAGGGGGCATGATTCTACCACCACATTAAGAAAGAGCCTTCTGATGGATGCCTCACAGCAGAAAATTTCAGAGAAACTCCTTTTTTTGGTACATTTTTATAAAGCAATAGCCAAAGGGAAGGAATAGATGCAAAGTGACCCACATATTTCTGAAAGACCTAGATCCAGTTTTAATACAAGAATAAAACAAAAAATTAATTTATTTTCCCCTCACATATTCTTTCATGCAATTCTTCACTTTGGCATTAAAATCAGGTAAAGCTTGGGGGTGGTTTTTTTTTTCATCCATTTTAAAATTTATTTTAGGTAAATGTCCATTAGAAAATAGCACCTCCCTTGAGCATACTAGTCGTGTTCTAAACTAAGAAACAAGCCAGGGAATGGCAACAAAAACACCGAGAGGCTATAGAGAGCTTTTGGATGAGTTACAAACTTCGTCTTAGTTGCTGCACATTTCAAGTATCTTTGAATTTTATTCGGAGTCCTTAGTCGGATGAGTATACATGATGGAATACACTAGCTGAAGTTCTGCATTTACTTGTTAAAGCCTTAAAAGAGTTTTCGTTTAAATAGATTTTCTAACATCCCATTATACTTTAAAAATTATTGCCCCAAACTGGCCTTTCAGTGCATGCTGCCTAACAAATGTCACTACCAACAGTTTATGAGAGTCCCCAAAATATCCAAGCCAATCGTTAATGCCAGAGCTAAGCATTTCTTCTCTGCTAGACCCAAGCCAACAGACGTGAAAGGAGAACCCCACGACATAGTCTAGCACTGCCCAAGAGGCTTGGTGCTTGTCAGATGACGAAGTAGGCCTTTTCTCCAGCTAAGTATGACATTCTTTTTCTCCCCCTGCTAATTGCTAGATAATTACATAATCTACGCTACACATTTCTCGTCTCAAAAAACAAGCCACATGCTAGAGAAATTGAACGTCAGCACCAAAATCAAAGTAACACATCGACAGACAGGCAGGTCAGAACTTGAAAACGCATCAACAGGTTCCTTTGTCCCCTCCTTCCCTTCCGGACAGGGCATGCAGGCTGGCACCTCCTTCTCCCGTTCCTACCTTGGCAACATGTAAGGGCTGCTGCTGCTCCCGGCCACCTTGCAATCGGAAGCCCCAGGGAGCTCCTCCAGTCATGGAAATGCAGATAAAATCCCCGGTGCCCATGGCTTCGTTTCAGGTGAGCAGCATGAAGAGCTCGCGGGCACGGGGAGGTTTGGGCGCGGTGGAGGATGCGCCCTGAGCTCGCAGCCTCCGACGGGGACGCAGGTCCGCGGTGCGCACAGCCGCCCCGCGCTGGCCCGGCCGCCGAGGTGACTGCGCCGCTCTGGGCTCTGCCGGGCGCAGCGCCGGCATCTGGACTCGGCCCACTCCTGCGTCACGGCCGCGCTCGGCCCACCTTGGCGACAGCGGCCGCGCGCGCGCTCGCAGCCCGTCCCCAGGAGGCTGGACGGGGCGGAGGGTTAGGGTGAAGAGCGAAGCCTCCCTCCAGCTTTAACAGATTGCATTCCAGCGCCTCGAAAGGAATGAGTATAACTGCAAAACTTAGGTTTAACCTTCTATAAATAGGAGAAGACATAGGAGGGCTTTGCTTTCCGTGCTAAATGTGCGCCCTGAGAACTCAGCGACTCCAGGATGATTTCAGATGCTTCGGGGTTTCCACACTGATGAATGGAAGAGACAAGAGGGAGCTCAGGTGGATTAAATTAGTGTTTTTCTATCTGCAGCCTGCAGAAGTGATCCTAAGAAGAAATAAAATAAAATATAAACTTTTATCTTCTAATTCGAAAAAGTACTTTTCTGAACTGTGAGAGAGAAAGGAGAGGCGAGCTGATACGATTTGCCCCTGGAAAGGAGGAGAGGAGAAGAGAGGGGAGGAAACAGAAAATAAAATCTCCCCCCGCACCCCGGAAACTACCTAGTAAGAACCTTGTCTGTTTCATGGTTTGGCGTACTTCAAATTTAAATGTGTTTCATTTCACTTCTTTCTGCTGAACTTCTTAAAATTGAATTCAGCAGTCAACCGTGCACAATGTCAACTCCGTTTCCTATTTTTAGGGTTTGTCATCTCACAGACTGAATCTGGCTGGCCCCGTCTGATAGTGGGTTTTACATGTGTTCCAAAATATTTTAAGAGTTTAAATTTGAATACAGTCTACCAAAAATGTACAAATGGAGCACTGCAACGTTCCTGTAATGATTGTTCCATAACGCTCATCCACATAAACACACAAAATAAAGAAGAGCCTGGGGAAATCCGAGTTGCACTTGGTGCCAGACGCGAGTGACTTCCAGGCGCACGTGCGGCACACGGAAGCCGCGCAGGTCACTGTAACTGTGCCTCCTCCCTGATGCAGTTAGTGGCCTTTGGCAGGGGAGGAGACCCTTGGTCACTAGGGCCAGATACGCATCCCAGATTTGATTTGCTTCGAAGAGTGAATTTCCTTCTGCCAACTCTTTTTTTGAAAAAGTTGTGACACAAAATATGCGCTCTGAGAACAAAAAGAAGTGAAAGAACTTTGCACATTTGCTGTTTCTGCTTTCTCTTGTCTCCTTGTCTTCTCAGCCCACTCTAGTCTGTCCCCACAAAAGGAAAAGCTCCAGGCAAAGTCACTTGTGACCTCTCTGTTTTTCGGTCACGTGTGACATTATGGACCATATCCTCCTTCCATCATTTTTCTCCTTAGCTACGGGACCCAGCAAGGCCCTGGCTTTTCTCGGGCCTTTCTAGGTCCTTCTTCCTTGCCTTCTTTGCAGGTTTGCTATTCTACTGGTCCATTAAATGTTGTTGTTTACTAGATGTGTGACTGGTCCTCTTTTTCCCCTCACTTTGTATCTTTCTTTCTGGGGTTCCCTCATTCATCCTGCAGAATTCAGTTGCTCCCCTCAGCTACTCTCCTTAGCTCCAAGCCAGCATATTCAACTGCCTAAGAAATCTGTTTCTGCGGTGTTGATTCATTACAGAAACCTAAAATTCAACACATTAGAAATGAAGTTAATTAGTCCTCTCTCCCATACTGCTTTACCTCCTGCATCCCGTGTGTTGGGATAATGAATGGATCACCTTTCTCTCATGCCTGGGTCCCTTCACCTCTGACTTGAATGCAGGTTTGATACTGGAGATGGGAACTAGGGCAGCCGTACTGTGACCAAGCCTGAGACAACTGTAGAGACTCCGACCCTGGGTGAACCCATGCCAGCAGCTGTCCACCTCAGTCCTCTTATTGTGTAAGAAAAAAAAATCCATGCTTGTTTAAACTGCTGTAAGTGAGTTCATTATTCTTTACAGCTCACACATATCTAAATGCCACACTCAGGCAAAGATAGCCTCTCCTATTCGACCTGTTCTTCTACACAGTACTAGGGAATCAAAACGGCTGCAATCAGCCACACCAGAGTCTCTCTCCTCAGTCTGCACCATTCTTGGACTGTGGGGCCTCACCAAGAGGTGATGCCCGCCTGGAAACCAGCACCATGTGCGGGCTGTTGCCTGAGTTTGTGCCATTTGCAGACTTCAGGGGTCGGGGGAAGAGAATCAGGGTCCTCATCAGGAGGTGATTCCAGCCAGGAAACTATATCATTTTCATTGTTTTGTTGGGTTGAGTGTTACTCTCTTTCGTTTTATTTGATTGTGTTAAATCTGATGACATGAGCAGCTATTTGAAAGATAACAAGACATATCATAGTAGCCATTTTGAATTTACTAGTGGCTTGTTTTGAAGTCCTTTAATGCATGCACTGTTTTGGTTTTACTGTTTCTATTTTATTCTGTTCGATTTTTGCTATGTCTGAAAGTATCTGCAGCTATTTGGAAGACAACAAAAGGCAGTATGGTAACTATTGTTGGTTTTGTAAGGTTTTGAAGTCCTGTATCACTTATGCTGGTTTATTTTTTATTGGTTTTATTCTGTTCCATTTTCTTGGGTTTTATCCTCTTTAAATAAAATAGTAAAAAAACATAAAAACAAAACTGCTGTAATTTATTGAAGATTTGCTCTGTGCAATGAAATTGACATATAGTATTAGTACTTTACTACTACTTATGTTAAGTAGTTATCAGTGTCTCTCTTTTACTGATATTTGATTAAGCTATAGATCCTAAATTATAGATCCAGGACTTGAATCCATTGTCCTAAATTTAAGATACCTTTCTCCTCCCTTCCCTCCTTCCTTCCCTCTCTCCCGTGTCTCCATGCTACCTCCAGGCCTTATGTCCTCTCCCCTTTCCCATCAAATGCATTCATTTAACCATGAAGAACTATGAGCCCAACTTTGGAATAGATTACAAACCTGTTCCTTCACTGTCTACCCACTGCCATGATCATATCTGTCTCTGGCCTGGATTACGACAACCTCCTAACTAGTCTCTAAGTTCCAGGCATGATTTCTACTCTCAGTTCTTTTCTCACTCTACAGCCAGGATGACATTTCTGAAATATGATATCTATCTTGTTTTTTCCTCTGTTTAAAATCTTTCCAGGGCTCTGAAAATAAAATCAAAACTCTTTTACATAGATAACACTTTCTGCCTCGCACTTCCCACTTCTTCCCCCACCACTCACTGTTCCTTACCTTGGGTTTTATGATTCAGACACACAGAAGTGCTTTTAGTTTCTCCAACTTGCTTTGTTGTTCCATCTGCTTAGGCTTTCCTCCAAGCCAGCAAGTCACTGCCCACCCTTACCTCACCTCACAATCCCCACTCATCCTTCGAGCCTCTCATTAGTCTCCACATTCTCCAGGAAGCTGCTCCTACTCGCCTAGTATCCATGTTAGATCCACCTTCGATGTGCTGACATCTCTTTCTGCCTTCTCTCTCATTCTAATAGTTTCTTGAAATGTCTGAATCTCTACTAGACTATTAACTCTGAGAGACTAGGGGTTGTTTTTTAGTTATTAAGAACTGTATCTCAATATAATTTCTGACATATGAGTAGAAAGCGTAGACAAGATCTCCTAAAATTAAGGTATAAAAACCAGAATCAATGTATTCTAGCTTGTTTTCTTTTCCTCCACTTCATTTGACTCAGAAAAAAACCTTAGATAAACCAGAAGTCCTAAATTATACCATAGAGAAATCATATAGAATAGATAACAATTAACTCCCTGTTATCCTACTCCTCTCCATTGGTTAGTAACTATTAACTTTGTTTAAAAACAAAATATGCTCTCACTCCAGGAGTTGGCTTATCTACAGCAGTCAAAATTCATCTTCCTTCTTTACAACAAAATTACCCTGACCTGAATCAAGGAGTTTCTCTTGGTTCCAATGATTCTTCATTAAGGATCAATCACATCAGAGCTCTATAGTTTTCTGGATGGTCATAAGGATGAGATCTTTCCCCCACAGATCGTGAAACCAGCCAATGAGAGAAGCCAGGGTGAGGATAAAGCATCATAAGTCATGTTGGACAAGACTGAACTTCATGCACTCTCATGCCTCTATAGGTCTTACTGGCTGTGCCGGAATGCAAGGTCTATGCCTCTTTTCCTGAACGATTTCTCAAGGTTATGTTTGAGGGAAACAATGCCAGGGATCAAATAATATCTCAGAATGGAACAAACAGTGGTTTACTAACTGATTCTCATAAAAGTAGTGGATTCTGGAAGGTTGGTGCTCCTAAGCAGGGGGACAAACCCATGTACTTGTAGCTTCTACCTAGATCTATTGTGTAAAGCCCATGAGGACTGGTACAAGATGAATGGAGGCAAACAAAGTGATGTCCCTACTGGCTGAGGTGTCCTGAGTAATAAATATCTTTGCCTCTGACACAGAAGTCACATATCTGCTTTCAGTATCTACAAAACAGTAGCTGGCTAATTAGCAATTTACAAGAACAGTAAAATCAAATCCCAGCCACAACAGGATGAAACTGAGACATTAGTAAAGAAACAGAATCAGAGCTTTGATCAAATAGCACGTGTCTGCCCTTTATTTTATTTGAATGTTAAGAATAAATTTCAGAGCCTAAGAATTATTCTCTAAAGAAAAAAATGACTTAGCTTTAACAATGATTTTCTAGGACTATCTCTAATTCCATCACTTTCTACTTTCCTTCTTGTTGTAATAGTCTATTTTAGAGACTGGTTTAGCTGTGACTTAACAGTGTACCAGATGCTCTGTTTTACTCTCTCTTCTACTTGAGTATTAAATAAATTCAGCAGATAATACCTAGCCTATGTTTTCCCATTTCACAGTAGCGTAAGTTTTCCCGGCTAACATGAACTGGAATGCCACATTATGAAGCCAAAGTTTTCCATTACGAATGACATAGCAATGGAGGCATAGAGGAAGCAGTAGAGTGGGAAGGAAAAGTACAAAGGATTAAGATGTGATTTATACATGTACTACCTCCTCATGGTGACTTTACTCATTGTGTATCACCAACATGTACTACTAATAAATATATATTTTAAAAAGAGTGATTTACTGTACAATTAATATTGGCTACATATGCCTGACTCATACCTCTTTTTTCTTCTTTTTAACTCAATTTTTCACTCAAAAATATCATTCTTTTTTATCCTAAGCTAATGCCTATTATTTTCTCCTAATTATTTAAAGATATAGAAATTCATCTTTACTATAAGTAAAATAGTAACTTTTTGGAGAAAAACAAGCCACCTCAGAGAAAAAAGAAACATTATTGTGAAACCATGTGAATTTAGAATGACCATCCCTCCAGGTGATGCACCAAGTGTCTTAGTTACTTAACACTCACAACTGAAAGGAAGAGAAGGCTACTTTAGCTCACGGTTTCAGTCCACGGTCAGCTCCAAGGTAGAAAGGGCATGGTGGAAAGATCTGGGTAGAGAATAGCACTCATCCTATGGCTGCTGGGAAGCAGCAGAGAAAGGAGGACTGAGGAGGGAGATCTTCTCTTCCTGACCAGTGCCCATCTCCAACCAGGCCCCTCATCCTTACAGCAAGTCAGCTGCAGCACTGCCATGACACAATCACCTTCTGAAACTCCACCTCTGAACACAGGAGGCTTCCAGGATCATTTTAGATGGCAGCCATAACACCAAGATTTCAAAATCTAAACCAAACCTAAGTCTTCATTTCTCTTCAGGACATCAAACCTTCCTGCTTATTTCAGTGGCATCATTCCTGTTCCCAGCAACCCTTACTGGTGTGGCTTCAAGACACTAGAAAAACCCAAACAAGGGCAAAGAAGACGAACTTTCCTGCTCATTAAAAGGTCTTCAAAAACAAACAAACAGAAATGTAGCAGGCATCTTGTAGCATTATTTATATGAGTTAATCTATTTATATAAGTTTGGATAAATCACCTAGTGAAAAGCACATAGATTGAAGTAATCCTAATACATATGATTCAGTTTCAAAAAACACACCTTATAGAAGTACAATGACTGTGTGCTCATGCACTTGTGAATGTGTATTTTAGAACAGTAAAGATGGGGTTAAATAAACATCAGGAAAAAATGGTTTCAAGCATTTGATTTTTCCAGAAGATTAGAGAGTATTTGTCTCTGACATCAAGGAATGAAATGACCATCGTTATAATTCACATCGTTTCCTGAATATAGTTTGCTACTTTATGGTTTTATTAACAGATCCTATCCGTCCTACATTGTAGGTTGTATTGGATTATGTGATACATCAGAAAGACAGAGAGAAAAAAAGGAAAATGTAATACCAATGAATAGTTTCTCTATTTTTAAACAAACAAATCTGTTTTCGTCAATGTTATGAGCACTGCTTGGCTCTGTCACTAAGTCACACACACATGCAAGTCAGTGTGAACATTTGAACTCTAAAACAATGTATTTTGTTGTTGTTCCATTTTATTGTTCCCCTGTAAAAAGTGATAGACAACAATGAGATGTAAGGTTATATGTATAGGAAGAAATTAATACTCCAGACGAACACAGCAGGATCTTTTGAACTGATTCCTGACCTTGGGAGGAAAAATGCTGGTTAGAATTAGGAGCAGATAATGGACCTTTATTTTTATGCTTAAGAATACAGATAATCAACATGATAGATAAACATTTGTGAGTTCATACCTAACAGTTATGCAACTCTATATTGGAAAATCACTAATTCATCAGCTGCTACCCTGACTAGAGCCTGATGCCACCAGAATATTTGAGTCCTTTCCTGGAATGCACGTCAGTGAGATGCCATCTGAGCAGGTGCTGGGTGCCTGCAGCATTCCAGGGGGAGAAGACTGAACAGTGTGAAAGAAGATGCCCTCGGGCCTCCCCAGAGCATTCTCCCTTCTTTCTCAGGGTCCTCTCTGCACTGCCACTGAATGAGGTTTGCTGGGAAAGGACACTGGAGGTGTGAAGTTACATCAAAGGGGTTCCACAGAGTTACTGGGATGTTTACTGGCAACAGCAACTTTTCCACAAAGCCCCGAGTTGTTGCCACAGTCAAACTGGGAGTGTAAGGGAAGATCTCTGTGCTAGGGCTGCCATAAACAAGACTACAGACTACAGGTTTAATCAACAGAACTGTCTTCCTCAAGGTTCTGGAGGCTGGAATTTTGAAACCAATGCCCCACCTCCAAGTGCCATCAAATTGGGGATTTAAGTACAATCTATGAATTTGAGGGGAGACACTAAAATTCTGTCCATACCATCTGGGGAGGAAATAGCCCTACCCATATTTGTATTATCTCTTTTAGCAACCCAGTGGGAAAAAGAACTAGAATAAACAAATTTAGAGATGAAGCAGTACTCTTCAGCTTTCAAGTTTATAGTTTGTTCATTCATCCAAAAGATAACTAAATGAATGAATGATTGAATGCCAGGTGTTTTCTAGGTTCAGGTGATAGACCTATGAGTCACATGGGCACGTTTCCTGCTCCCTTTGTGACCACTTCTTACTTGAGAAACCATCTAGTAAACAAGTAAACAAAATAGCTTCTGAGAAAAGTGAGCCATAACAAGGAAATAAAGCAAGGTAATGTCTGGCATTAATGGGAATAATATGCATAGGGTGATTAGAAAAAGTTTTGCCAAGCTGAGACATAAATGACAAGGACACAGTTATTTGAAAAGAAGGAAGAATGGGAAGAGACTGGGCAAAAACATACTTTGTCAAAACAAAGATTGGAGGAAGGCTGGTTCTGGGGAAGTGTAGTGAGCACACACTGATTGCAGAGAACAACTTAACAGGAAGCAGATGAGATTGAAGCTTTTTGTACCCTGAAGCTTAGATCCCTTCTAAGGCATTGGGAGGAACATCAGCATGTGTTAATGCCTTTGTCAAATTTGCCGAAGTAAAATACTTAAACCAAATTTGGTTGCCGTTCACTCCGACTTCCCTTCCATGTAGTGGCGGAATGGCCAGGAGTATTTTTGGAATCAACTTCAGGGAAGATGAGTTGGGCATCTGTTCCCTTTATTTATGTGGCTGGCAGTCAGGGTCATGTGAAGCTACTGCCAGCTGCCCCATTGAAGGAATGAATGGCTGCCAGGCACAGTCCTTCCACGCACTGTGCCAACTGCCTGGTGTGGAAACATCACCAGGCAAAGACACAACTCTTAGGGTGGCATCAACCCATTCGAAGGTGTGGACACTGCAAGTGGAGGGGAAATGGAGGTTGGATGGGCAGTGCCAGAAGCCAGTCTCTGGAAAATTTTCCCAATCTCTAAATGTAAAAATTTTCAGTGATGGGTTCACTTTCTAATGAGGCTTAATCAAGCATAAAGTGTTTCAGGAATATGCTGGATTATGCAGTAGACACAATTATGAATGCACTCCACATATTAAATGGCCATCATGAGAAATAGAGTCTATCAGAATTCTTATGAACTTATGGGAATGAACCCGGAGGCATGTTGCTGAGATTACATCTGTGTGGGGAATTACATGTCATGTGCCATCTGAGTATTAATTATGGAAAACTAATTTTGAATAACCATGTTATAAGTAAATGTAAACAATGATATTATATAATTATAGTTTTAAGGGACAGCATGAGGCAGAGATCAGCCAAGACCACTGGGCTTATGTTAAGGCAACATGGCATGGAATTTATCATGCCTGGGTGCAGTCAGACAGAGGACAAAAAGGCCATCTGTTGGAACCAAAGAGAAGCTGGCTTCTTTTACAGAGCTTAAAAGAAGGCAAGGGACATTAGGCAGAAAGATCTTAATAAACATCTGTGATCAAAGTTCTTTACATGTTCTGTGCCTCAGTGGGCAAAGTTCTTGGGGTGTCCAGCGTGAATGCTTGGATGTCTTCAGATGTCCAGGTGTTTGGAAGATTCATGCTCTATCTTATCTCTTTCACAGTAGCCTATGTTTGCCAAGGGCACTGGTGTTGAGCTGAGAACAATACCTCTGCTGGCAGACAGGTTGGGTATTAGGAGAGTCATGTCCAAATCGAGCCTTACAATAATCATATGAAAAAATGAGCATGTCCAACCAAAAACACAGAGTTAAAGCATGTTGAATAGTTAATAAAATACTTTTAGTTAACTGGAATTTGTATATTTTTGTGGTATTAAATATTTTTATGGTGTTTAGTATCTTCTCTAAAACTTGTAGCTTTTGGGGTTTTTTTTTTCCTCATTCTGAATATTCACTTTCATTCCTAATTATACTATGTAGGCTTCCACCTCTATCACTTAATTTTTAAAATTCAAGGCCTGCAAAACCTCAATCCATCCTGCCCAGTCCTTTATAATAAGCAGCTACACAATAAGGACATTAAGCAAATAAAAAGCTTACTTAATTGCAAAAGATCTATAATTCAGTCCTAGGGCTTATTTTAGATATATCGGGTACAAGGTTATATCATATGGGAACCACTGGTTTTAGTTCCACTTTATTTTAGTATTTTAAATAGACTTTATACAAAACTGTGGAAGAATTTTGTTTTTAGCAGAGATTAATTTGTATAGTTTTCCCATAGATAAAAGCAGCACTTTAGAGATTGTTGTAATTAAATTGGCCCATTGTGGTCTCCTCGTTCTCAGCATCACTCTTCAGAGCCCCTCTCTCATTTCAGTTTTAAAAGGTGAATTCACATGTGGACTTTGCTTTTAAGCTTATAGAAGCTAACATAGATTATATTAAAAAGAGATATATTCACATTTATAGTGTTTAGTGAATATTTAAAAAGTCATAACAATATTATTAAAAAGGTCCATCAAGTAAGTGAAGTGAATTAAGCAAGTGAAGATTTATAAACTTGGAGCCAAATTTTAAAATGGGCAGGACTTTCTTAAACTGGGAATCACTTTAAAGCAAAAGTATGATTCAAATGACTGCATCGTGTTGCATCAAAATGAGTTTTTACAGAGTAACGCGCATCTCATTATCTCACTGTTACTCATCCATTTCTTTAACAGTTGGTCATTTATTTCAGACACTGTTCTATGCACAAGGGGTAGAGAAACTGACAAAACAGACAAGGTCAGTGCCAGAAGCTCATATTGCGGCGGGCAGGACAGACAACATATACAAAGAACCCTATGTTTCGTCAGATGGTGACTGGTGATATGAAGAAAAATAAAGCTGCGATGCGGTGGCGGGGGAGGAAGGTGACCGCTCCAAGGAAACCTTGCTGCAAGGAGGTGACATTGAAGCAGAGTGCTATACCAAGTTGCAGTGGTGCTGGTTGCCAGTGATTTGAATCATAAAAATATTTTGACCGAACAACATCCTGCATGTATATATTTTTTTTCAGGGTAGAGGGAGAAGCAGGGGCTGCCATGAAATTCAAACCCCGGCTCTGCTATTTTCTGCACAGCCCTGGGTGTGGCACTTGCCTTGCTAAGCCATGATGTCTTGTCCTTGGAGTTTACTGTGAGATCAATGAGATGTTTCTAAATTCCTTTTTATTTTGTGGTGCTGAGAATAGAACCCAGAACCCTGAGCATGCTAGGTCAGAGCTCTACCACCAGGCTATATCCCTGACCCAACACCTGCTTGTTGAACAAGTTTTTAAACAAGTGACCGACACTGAATAACTGTTGTATAAATCTTTAAATCCTCCCTTTGCTGTCTCAGAAGACCCTTTCTGAATACAAACACAGGGTCTTGGAAGGGTGAAGGATTCCAAGCTAACAGCTGATGGTTTCTGGAAGGAAAAAGCTGTTTATTGAAGGTCAGTGTGGTAGGCTTCCCACAAGAATGAGGAATTTCCTCGAAAACTGCTAAATATCTCAAGGCGGCCAGCAGTCACTGAGCAAAGAGAGTAACATGATCGTCCCTGAGTTTGAAGAACAGGTGATCAGCTGACCAGATTTCATGTCCTCCCACAGCTCTGTAGCAGGCTCTGGAATCTGAGGGGTCCGAGTTTATGTCTTGGCTCTCTGTGTCTCAGTTACCTCATTGTAGAAAAGAAAATGATGCCATGTGGAATCTATTGCTGAGCACTAAGGTAAGTTAATGCTCAGCAATGTGCTGGGCTATCAGAGGCACTCATTTTACTTCTGTGGTTGTTAGTAGTGACTTGTCTTTTTCGGGGTTTGGCATCACTGTTCTATGTTCTGTCTCACAGGCTGCTCACA
>RJWM01004258.1:0-103519 GCA_004363535.1 Dasyprocta punctata | reverse complement strand
GCAGGAGGAGCGTTGTGAGTTCGAGGCAGTCGCTTGGGCTACAATGTGAGTGCAAGGCCGGCCTGAGCTACATAGTGCGACCCTGCCTCAAAAAATCAGGGCCGGGAGTTTGGCTCAGTGGCTTAAGCACCTGTCTGGCAGGCGTGAAGTTGAGTTCAATCCCCAGTGCTGAAAATAAATAAATAAATAAATAAATAAAGATAGATAATAGGCAACAGGGAAGTGGATCTTTTCCAAAAGAGAAGGGACCAAGAGGTGGAGGGAAGGGAGGGGGAGGGTAGAGGAAGGGAGTGAAAAAGAACTGAGATGTGTTATGCACTTCCCAAAGGAATATGATCATTATGTACTACAAACACATGTTAATGAAAATAAAAGTTTACAAAATTACAGCACTATAAGAAGAAAGCATGAAGATCAGCCTGTGCTTCCAAGGTAGCTCAGCTGTAGAGCATGTGCCTAGTATGTCTGAGGCCCAGGGTTTGATCTGCAGTACAGCAATAATAATAATAAATAAATAAATAATAAGCTAGGTGTGATGGCATACACCTGTAATACTAACACTGGGGAGGCTGAGACAGGAGCATCTCCATGAATCAAGAACCAGTTTGGACTACATAATGAGTTCAAGGTCAGACTGAACAACATAGTGACACCTTGTCTCCTAAAAACAAACAAACAAAACCATGCCGAGCAAGTGCCGTGGTGCAGGTCTGTAATCCCACCCACTTGGGAGGTAAGGTGGGAGAATCGAAAGTTTGAGCCCAGCCTGAACCACTTGGCAACTTGGTGAGCTATTGTCTGAAAGTGAAATAGAAAGGGCTGAGCTGGCACTCCGAGGTGGACTCCTGGGACATCCCCAGCAACTTCCACCCCCAAGACAGGAGTGTAAAGAGGGCCCGGGGTCCTGGGTTGCCACTGCTTGAACTGTGAACATGGTGGACATCATCGTAATAGAAGGGCAAAGTTATAGAACAGCAATCTTAGCCGGGCGTGGTGGCGCACGCCTTTAATCCCAGCACTCGGGAGGCTGAGGTAGGAGGAGTGTTGTGAGTTTGAGGCCGCCTTGGGCTACAACTCCAGCGCAAGACCAGCGTGAGCTTCACAGTGCGACCCTGCCTCAAAAAACCAGGGCTGGGAGTTCGGCTCAGTGGCTTAAGCGCCTGCTGTGGCAGGTGCTAGGTTGTGAGTTAAATCCCCGGTGCCTCAAAAAGAAAAAAAAAAAAAAAAAAAAAGACTAGCTTGGGCTACAAAGTGAGTTCAAGGTCAGCCTGAACTGCATAGTGAAATCCTGACTCAAAAATAAATAAGTAGTGGCTGGGGATTTAGCTCAACACTATAAGCGCTTGCCTGGTAGGTGCAAGGTTGTGAGCTGCATCCCTAGTACCAAAAATAAAACCCCCAAAACAAAACAAAACAAAGACACATGGCTAGGTGTGGTGGCGCATGCATTTAATCCCAGCACTTGGGAGGCTGAGGCAGGAGGATCGTCATGAGTTCGAGACCAGCCTGGTCTACAAAGTGAGTTCAAGGCCAGTTTGAACTGCATAGTGAGACCCTGTCTCAAAAAATAGAGCCAGGGATTTAGCTTAGTGGCCTAAGTGCCTGCCTGGCAGGCACGAGGTTATAAGTTTGATCCCCAGTACCAAACAAAACAACACATATACCTCAAAAATAGAATCTTGGCTGGGTGTGGTGGCACACACCTGTAATCCCAGCACTTGGGAGGCTGAGGTAGGAGGATTGCCACAAGTTTGAGGCCAGCCTGGGCTACATTATAAGTTCAAAGCTAGCCTGGACTACAAAGCAAAAACTTATAGCAATGATCTTTTTTTCTATTTATTTTCTGAGACAGGTTTTTGCTATATGGCCCAGGCTAACCTGGAATTTGAGATCCTCCTGTTTCAGCCTCCTAAGTGCTGGGATCACTATGCCTAGCTACAGCAAACATCTTAATGCATATGGTTGGTACCCAGATGGCCACTTAACAGTCAGTTATTTTTATTATTTAAACTAGGCAGCCAGAGATATAACTCAGTGGCATAAATGCCTGCCTGACAAGTGCAAGGTCCTGAGTTCGATCCCCAGTAGAAAACAAAAACAAAAAACAAAAAAACCAAACAGGCAGACATGTTTTGCACAGTCTGGTTGGATGCAGTTCACAGTAATGAAAAGGGAATTGGGGAGCATGATGTGGCCTGAGTCAGGCTTGCCCCAAAATGCCTTGAAGTCCCCACTTGGAAGGGGTCTACTCGGAGACAGGTATGATCTCAACAAAGGTGACGGAGTTTAGATAAGGTCATGAGGGTGGGCCCTAAAGCAATCTGATCAATGTCCTTACAGAAAGGGGAAGCTGGATGTGGTGACACATGCCTGTAATCCTGGCAGTCTGGGAGGCTGAGGCAGGAAGATTGAAAGTTTGAGCCCAGCCTGGCTGATGTAGTGAAATCTTGTCTGAAAACAAAAAATACAGAAGGGCTGGGGATGTGAGGATGTGGGTCAGTGTGAAGGGCCAGGGTTCGATACCAGTGCCACATGTACGTGCGCGCGTGCACGCGCGCACACACACACACACGAAGGGGAAACGCAGGTGTGGGGGTGGGGAGCATGGAGGGAGAGGCAGGCCGAAACCAGCAGGGCTACAAGCCCAGGACTGAGGGCCACAAGCCCTGCAGGAAGTTCAGAAGCCAGCGAGACAGGGAGCAGGCGCCCCTCACAGCCTGGCAGAAAGCTGCCGGGTCTTTGGGCTCCGGAACCATGAGACACAGGGTACGGTGCGGCCCGGTGAGTGAAACTTGCCGTGGCCTTCTAGGGGCAGCTGCCAGGAGAACGAGGGGTGCTAATGGCTATAGGACTTCTTTGATTAATTGATTATTAATTATTTTCTGCAGTACTGGAGATTGAACCTAAGGCTTTCGCATGGACCTACATCCTACCCAACTTTAAATTTTGAGGCAGGGACTCCCTACATCACCAGGTAGCTTAGGTCTGGCTTGAGCTTACGTTCTTCCTGCCTCAGCCTCCCAGAGTGCTGTGACTGCAGGTGTAAGCCACCAGGCCCGGCTGGCAGTGCCGTCCCACAAGTGTTCAAGTGGGACTTACACTCTTGCCTTCTGCCACGCCGTAGCCAGTACCAGTCAGCAGCTCTGCTTTTAGAATGTCCCCAGAATCCCCTGCGCAGCCATCTAGCAGCCGCCTGTGTCTGGGCTCCCCTCACCGCTGCCTGCGCTCTTCCGGTGACCTCCTTCCCTGCTGAGGGGGTCCTTCTCACCCTCTCGGGGTCCATGCCCTGCCTGGTGGCCAAGGTTGTCTTCAGAAACGGAAATCAAGCACACACACCTGTAACCCCAGCTACTAGGGAGGATGAGGCAGGAGGATTGTAAGTCTGAGCCCAGCTGGCCAACTTAGTGACATGTAAGACCCTGGCTCAAAATAAAAAATAAAGGCAAGGCTGGCGATGTAGCTCAGTGCGAAGGCCCTGGGTTCAATCCCCAGCGTGTGTGGGGGTGCCACGTTTCTGCGGCCTCTCCAGCCCCTCCCGGAGGCAGGGCTCCTGTGCGCCGCGTCTCTCTGATGCCTTTCTCCTCCTCCAACTCCGTCCAGGTCTCCCCGCTGATCAAGCCCCTTCCGTGGCTCCCCAGAGCCCCGAGGACGAACTTGGCGCTTACTCTTGCCCTGCAAGGTCCTGGCGACTGGGTGGGGGGGGGGGTGGACGAGGAGGCGGCGGGAATTGCAGGACTCGCTGTGCTCTCGGGCAGCCCCGGCACGCGGGCCCAGGGCAGCGCTGGGCAGGGCGGCGCTCTGCTTCCCCCTGGTGGCTACAAGGAGGAACGCAGCGCACTCTGCCTAGGCGGTGGCTTGGAACTGGTTAGCTCCCAGCCCTGAGTAAATGGATCGTCAACGAATTCTGATGCCTTGACTTCCCAGACACCCAGAACTCCGCCTCCTCCGCAGGGGCGCTCCTCTGGCGGGACCCAGCCTGGCCTCCCAGCTGGTCTCCTCCTGCCTAAGGCTCCAGGACAGCTCGCTGCACTGTGCCTGATTTGTCTCTGTTGAATGTTGACTTTTGTTTATCGCGAACTTTTTTCTCCTGGTACTGGGGATTGAACCCAGGGTCTTCACATTTAGCTATGTTCCCATCGCTATTATGTATTTATGTATTTATTTATTTATTTATTTTTGCGGCACCGGGGATTGAACTCACAACCTCGTGCCTGCCAGGGCAAGCGCTTAAGCCGCTGAGCCAAACTCTGGGCCCTAGTTTTTTGAGGCAGGGTCGCACTAAGTAGCTCAGACCGGCCTTGCGCTCGCGTTGTAGCCCAAGCCGGCCTCGAACACACAACGCTCCGCCTACCTCAGCCTCCCGAGTGCTGGGATTAAAGGCGTGCGCCACCACGCCTGGCTTGGTCTTGCTAAATTGGTAAAGTGCCCACACTGGATTCAGGATGGTCTCCTGCCTCAGCCTCCTAGGGTACTGAGATTGCAGGTGTGTGCCACCACACCTAGCTTGAACATTTTTTATTTTTTGAGACTGGGTCTCGCTAATGTAGTTCAGATTGACCTTGAATTTATGTTGCCTAGGCTGGCCTCGAATTCATGGTGATCCTCCTGCCCTCAGCCTCCCGAGTGCTGAGATTGCAGGCGTGTGCCACCAGGTGAGGACTGAACACTGTTTTTTTTTTTTTTTTTTTTTTTGGTACTGAGGATTGAACTCAGGATCTCGTGCTTGCCAGGCAGGTGCCACACTGGTGAGGTATATCCACAGCCTATGAACTTTCATTTTTTAAAAGATATTTCTAAGAGTAGTTTTAGTAGAGAACTCCTCTCCAAATGGGAAAGGAATCTCAGCCTGAGGGGCAGGGTTAGGGCTAGAGATGAGGAGGGAGAGGCCGGTGGGTGGGTGGGCAGTGAGGCAGCAGGAGGTGGCAGTGTGCAGATGGCCTGCGGTGGGTGGGCCCGGTCTGAGGGCGCTGTGGACCGTGCGGAGCGCGGGCAGAGGCCGGGACGCTGAGTGCCAAAAGCTCCCTGGGTGCGACGCGCGGCAGGAAGCAGGGCGAGGCTGGTGGCTGCAGGTGGCGGGTGCCAGGTGAGGCTGGGGCAGGGCGGGCGGGAGCTCGGGGGAGGCGCAGGGGGGCTGGAAGGGCTGCGCGGCGGGGCGTGCGCCGCCCCAGGGTCTCTGGCTCATAAGTGAACTGGAGGACGGATAGGTGTTGAGAAGGGGTCAGGAGATGGGCAGCGGGGGCCACGGGCCGGGTGACTCCACGGGGATGCCGGAGCCTCGAGGGACCTGAGGGGACAGCACGGAGCCCGGATCAGGGTCAGGCCAGGCTGAGCCCTGCGGGGAGAAACTGAGGAGTGGGGAGGGTCTTGTGTGATCAAGGGGAGGCTCCTGTCCGAGTGGCTGCCCAGCGGACACCCGTGGTGAGCAAGGGCTGCCCCCAGCACCAGGGCCATTGTGTGGCCCCTGCCGTGGATCCCGAGCCACCTGCCGAGTCTGCGGCGGCAGAGCTGAGGCATCTGGAGTTTCTGCTCCTGCCGCGGAAACGGTGAAGGAGCAGGAGCAAGGGCCAGGAGGCCGGAGTGGGGAGGGGGACGCACGTGGATTAGGGTCAGGGTGGGGAGGTGTGGGGAGCACGGGGCAACAGGTGAAAAAGGAAAGGGAGGGGGAGATCACAAGGACGGGGCGCCGTGGTGTATGCCTGTAGCCCTGGGACTGCGGGAGGCTGAGGCAGGAGAATCACAAGTACAGGTGGCGATGCAGCCCAATGTGAAGGCCTTGGGACTTTCAAAAAATAACGTTTTCTTCCTGGCTGCACTGAGAGTTGCGCCCAAGGCCCTGCTCACGCTCGGGGAGGCTCCACAGCCCCAGCCAGTGGTGGTGGTCCATCTGCAAAAGGTCATTTCTGGGGGAGGTGGCCCACGGCCATTCCTAGAAGAGCAGTCCTGGGCAGTGGTAGGGCCAGCGAGATGAAGTCCGGTTGCAGTAGCCGGCTGGCCCCGCCCCTGTGCTTCCAGAGCCCAGGGCTCCGATACTGGCTCCGGCACTAGGCGGAGCCAAGCCGGGCCCTGCCGCTGCCTGCAGGGGCCCCCACCCCACCCGGGGGCGCCCCGAGGTCCCAGGCCAGGGCCCCACTGAGCGTGTGGAGGGCCCCTGCGGCCCCCGGAGGAGGCCCCTACATCTCTCTCCGGTTTGGTTTTTTACAAGATTGATTTATTAACTATGATACATTTCACATAAGGCCTTTTCAGTTTTTTACACCATTCCCATTGAGACAAGTACAATACTTGGTAGCAAATACATGATTTTAAAAAACAAAACCAAACAAAAACACCTCCTTCAGAGATGCCTCAGCCTTGGTGAGGGCTGACCATGCACTAATCAGGTTGGAGCCTCAAAAACCCACGACATGTTAAAGAAAAACGTGGAAATTAAGCCAACATTCCTAACACCAGCTAGAGGAGGTGCTGGTTAAAGCCCCTAAAACACAAGAAATGACTGTTATACTTTCTTTACATACAGTTCTCCACTTTTGCTGCGAAACAGAGTTTTGGGCACACAGCCAGACTACTAACACATTTCAATACCATTAATATGCTTTTGTTTTTCTCAAGAAACTCAAAATATTTGTTAATTCAACATATATAAAGATCATTTAACATGTGAAAATACAAGTACCAGAAAAATAAGCTGGCAGCAGCACTATTCCAAATTTTCAAACAAGTTTTATTCCCATACAATTTGGAGACGTTTCTTTTTAAAATGTACACAGGGAACATGATTTCTTGATGCAAACAATAACTTACGCCGTCTCCCCCGCACGGAAAGCTGCGGGGTGGCTGTGGTCGAGTGAGCCGGGGACCACGGTGGGGGGGGGCACAGGCAGGCGACGGCCCGGACGGCTCAGAGGAGCCGGGGGTAGGGACTGGTCCCGGGTGCCCGATCCTCTCGCCACCCTGAGCACAGCTCGGCCTGCACACAGCCCTCGGGCCCCCGGGGTGCCCACCTCAGCCGCTGGCCACTTGCTCGGCCCCGCAGCCTCCCCCAGGACTGCCCTGTACGGAAGGGCCTTCCCAGGCTGTCACTGCCAACGCGGTGCAGCTCTGCTCCCGGGACCGGAGGGCGCAGGCCAGGGTGACTGGGTGACAGGGTGCGACAGGTTGCCTGGGCCTGGGGCGCCTACGGGGCCCTCCCCTCAGACCGGGAGGGGCAGGAGCGAGGCGCTCCTGTGATGTCCCCGCAGCCGCAGCGGCGGAGACAAACATCATGCCAGAACCCTCTGGAGCAGGGAGACACGGGGCAGGCTCAAGTGCGGAGCTCTCCGTGCCTCTCCCGAAAGCGCCATGATGGGAAGCAAGTGAGGAATGAAGTGGTGCGTGGAGATACCAACCCTGACCCAGACCGCCCCTCCCTGCACAGCTGGGCTGAGCAGCGTGGACTCGGGCGAGGCTGGCAGGGTGGCACCTGGACGGAGCCCGAAGAGTCCGTGTGGAAGCGCTTTCCAGAATCTGCAGCCTGCTGACGCCGGGACGGGCAGCGCTCTGCGCGTGGCCAGCCGTCCCCAAGCAGCCCGCCCGGAGGTGAAGCCCAGGGCCCAGTACCGTGGCGCGGAGAGACTGTCTTCAGCCTGGAGAAGGGGAAGTGCAGGGCTGGGGAGGCGACGCTGGCAGCGTCCCTGTCACTCCAGCGCCTCAGCAGAGCAAGGTGGTACCAAGCAGGGAACTCACAGGAGCCCCGGGCGGGGCGTGAGGGGCTCAGCTGAGACACCTGCCCCTCTCGCGGCCCAGCAGCCCACGATCCTGCGAGGGGAGAAGAGCGCCGTCCGCACAGCAGCACCCCTCGGGCCTGGTCCGGGCGCGTTCCCGGGGCTGACATGACTGCAGGATGAGGTCCCGTTTCCAAGCACCTGATCTGGCCACCAGGAACTGGAGACACAGCCAGCTTATCCAAAGGAGGGGCTGGGGGGATGGGGAGCAGATGGGAGGTGCAGAGGGGACCCTCGGAACTTGCCACACAGGCTGCTTCTAAAGTGCAACGACGGGAAGGGGCGGGGCGGCGCAGGTACCTTAGTGTTAGTGTGGCCCAGCCTGAGGGTGCACACCTGGGTGGCAGCCAGCCAGCCAGCGGAACTGCTGTGCCCGGAGTGGAGGACGAACGGGAAGGGCTCATGGGGGTGTCTGGGAGGGCCAGGCTGCCCGGGAGCACAAGGGATCCCTGCGCAGGCTCCACGGATCACCACGTCTCCGTGGCCCACGCCAGCCCACGCCCCACACACTGGCGCTGGCAGCTTCCCCACCCTGGGCTGCCATGCCGCCACTCCAACCCGGCCCTAACCCAGGCTGTGAGTGAGTAGTTTCTGCAGGGCAGTGTCACAGCCCGGGCCAGCCTGGCCCCACTGCCAGTGTCCCCAGGGGCTCAACCCATCTCCTTAGGGATGGGGTCTGCTGGGAAGACGTAAGCCAGGCCCAAAGGCTGGTGGCCCGGCTGCGGCGGGCCCCGTCTGCTGTCAGTCTGGGCATCCTCCGCTGCCTGCCGGGCAGTGCTAGGAAGGTGGGAGCCTGAGGTCTGTAGTGTTCTTCCTGGGGCATCTTCCCGTCTGCTTTGCCCGCGGAGGGGCGCTGCACCTCCTGCCAGTGCTGCCCTGCCATGGAGGGACTGTGCATGAGGTCCGGCGGGCACACACTGGGGAGGCCGCGCCCCCGGTCCAGGCTGAAGCTGTCCTCCTGGGGCTCCCATCTGCGGGGCAGACAGCCCGCAGGGAGCCAGGGCCCACGCACTCCTGAGGACCCCTCGCCCCAGAATGTGTGCAGATGGGGAGGTGGAGACGAGCCGGGTGGGGTGTGTTCTCTTCAGGGCACAGCCAGTGGGGCAGCCCCATTTCCAGGGCCCTGCTCCCCGGGCAGAGGCCGGGGTGTCCCAAGAGCTGGCTCCACAGAAGCAGGCGGCACCACAGGGCTGGTGCGCGCACACGTCAGAGTTCTGGGGAGCAGCGCCTGTCTGGGCCGGTCTCCGGGGTCCATGTCAGAGGGACGGCCCATCCACAGCGCTGCCCGAGGCCACCAGGCCTACAGCATCGGGCTCAGGGTGCCTGAGAGCCTGGCCTGTGGGGGACCACTGGCTGGTACCAACTCTGAGGTCTCCAGAAGGTGACAGGGGTGGGGACCCTCGGCCCCTGGCCAGCAGACTTGGCTCTGTTCAAGGCCCAGTGCCGCCCCGTCACGGAGAAGACTGGCTCTCCCGCCGCCCATGCGTGCGGCTCACAGCGTGTGTTCGGCTTGCAGCTGAGAGGGGAGCAGGGGCTGCATTGGGGACTGGGGGGTGGGCGGGGGCGACTGAGGGGGAGACGGCTGGCCCGTGACTGGCGTGGAGGTGAGGAAGGGGACGCTGGGAGCCACTGCCGAGGGGGAGCTGGGCACGGCGCCCGGGGGCTCGCTGATGGGCCGGTTGTAGAAGAAGAAGGGGCACTGCTGAATGAAGAGCTCGATGATTGTCTGGTAGGTGCGCGTGGCCGTGAGCGCATCCATGGTGCTGAAATCCGGCCTCATCAGTGTGGGCCAGAAGCAGATGGAGAGGTTCTCGCTTGTCATAAGGTTCACCTTGTTGTTGTGGCTGACTCTGCAGGTGACAGCAAACCCAGTCAGGGTTGTGCGGGTCCCCACCCAGTCCTGTCCCCGGGCTGTCCTCCCCGCCTGCCACCCTCACGTGCCCAGGAGCCCTGGCTTGCTGGACAGTTCCTCGTGGTGTGCAGGGAGCCGCTCTGTTACACTGCTGGCTGCCGGCAAGCCCACGCCTGGCCGGGTGCCACACCCCGGGGTGGAGGCTGCCCCTGTGCCTGCCAGGCCCGTCCTGGAGCGGAAACAGAGGGGACTGTGGGGACTGCTGGGACTCACTCCTGGGGGTGCCAGTACCCACTGAGACTCCTCCCTGTCTTCTGTTTTGGAGGGAGCAAGGGCAAAAAGCTCCACAAAGTGCCCTGCAGGCTCAGCTACAGCAAAGTGCGCTCCTGGTGCTGGGCATGCCTGGGGCCACGGGGGCCTCTCTCGGCCAGGATGGAGACCTGAGGTTCACTGTGAGGGCCCACGGTATCCAGGGGGAAGCCAGGCAGCACCCCTGTGACCCCCCTCACACTGCCAGCTGGGCCCGGCCCTGCACCAGGCTGAGAAGGAAGCCTTGGTAACAGCTCTTAACTGACCCTGGCTGTTCCCTCCCCTTAGGAGGAAAAGCACCAGAAAGGCCCACAACCTACTTGTTCAGGTGAGAGATGACGTATTTGAAGACTTCATGGTTTTCTTTTGGGAACCTCTTTAATACTTCCTTAAGGGCATGTAACTTCTGTTCTCGGTCGTTAATTTCTGAGGAGAGAAAATCGGACTTTTATGACCACAGCTGACTGGGCGTCCTGTGGTTCAGAGTCAGGACCCGCTGGAGGAACCCATGCATGGACTGGGGTGGGATACCCGCTGGGGGTTCACAGTGCCAACCCTGGCCTTCTCCCCAAAGCCCGTGCCCAGCTGGCACACCTGGCAGTGGCATGAGCTCAGCAGCGAGGCTCACCTCTGTGTCCTGGGCCCCTGCTGAAGTGCAGCACTGTGTGCTGGGGCTTCCTGCCCCCCCACCTGAGACGGAACCATCCAGAGACTCCACCATAAAGAACACCATTCTTTGCCCCTCTGGTTGCCCCTGGAGACAGGCATCCCAATGCAGAAAGACTGCCTGCTTCCTAACCACCCACCCACCCACGCCAGCGGACATCTAGGGAGGGCGCCTGCCACAAGACGAGGGCTCTGTCCTTTCCCGGGGACCCAGGGAGCCTCCATACATTGCCCGGCAGAAGGGGCTGGTATAAACAGTGGAGGATTCTTATGCAGCTCATCAAAAGGGCCTCGCACCCTCCCCCACTGCCACCCACACATTGCCCACCAGGGAACCCTAATGTCCTGGGAGAGGGAAGCAGTCTGTCCTGAAGGAAGTGCATCACCACACCAGGCCTGAAGGCCTGAGGCAGGCAGAATTTGGAGGCAGGACAGTTCCCACCACCTTTGGAGAATAAAGAACCAGGTGCCCAGAGGCGGCAGAGTGGGGGGTAGAAGCTGAGTGCCTGGCTGGGGAGCCTGAGCTGTGGCCATGGGGCTCCCTGGTGCCCTGGCTCCCCTCCCTCAGTGGCCTGGCCCACTTCGACCGTGAAGCAGAACTGGCCCAGCACCCACCTGAGCCATGGTGGCCAAGGCAGAGCTCTCTGCCCTGGACAGACTCCCCTGGAGCACCTTCAGACAGAAGGGCAGCTCTAGCATGCCAGGGCTCAGGAAAGCCACTGGAGGGCCCGGAAGGAGTGGCCATCCATGGCTTCCAGGCTGGGGCTTCCTGGAGGGCTTGTTAAAGACCACAATGGGTTAGGCGTGGTGTCACGCACCTGTAATCCCAGCACCCAGGAGGTTGAGGCAGGAGGATCACTGTGAATTTGAGGCCAGCCTGGGCTATATAAGCAAGTTCAAGGCCAACCTGAACTACATAGTGAAACCCTGTCTCAAAAAAACCAAAAGCCCTGGGGATTTAGCTCAGTGGTGTAAGCACCTGCCTGGCAGGCACGAGGTCATGAGTTCTATCCCCAGTACCAAAAAAACCCCAAACAACCCCCCCCAAAAGCCCCCAAACAAACCAAAAACCAAAACCAAAACAACCTCCAAAGCCCCATAATGGCTCCTAATGGGTTCGGGGGCACAGGCTTCTCGGACACTGACGAGAGCTCCGGATGCTCGCCCGCAGCTACGCACGGCCCACCCCATCCCGACTCCTGGAGGCTCCCGGACCCCCACACACTGAGCTCATGAAGGCGGCCACGGCCTGCTGGGTAAGAACCTCTGCAGCAGGGCCGCCCGGGAGCGAGCTGGCAGGGCTGAGCAGAGGGCAAGGTGGTGTGGAGAATCAGAGCCCAGAGCCAACCTCAATGGTCCTGGGTACCAATCTCCCTTCCAATGTCACACAGCCGTGGGACCTGGGACAAGGACACAGAGTGCCAATTAAGAGCAGAGCTCAGGGTGGGACACGGCATCTGGGAGCGGCCCCCGTGCAGGGCACCAGGAGCGACCTGGGCTGGCAGGTGTGCCGGGGAGGGTGAGAGCAGGCAAAGCTTGTTTGGGCTGAGAGTCAGGCCTGGTGAAGAGCAGCATCGGTCAGGAAATGACTAAAACCACAGGAAATAATATAGAACTACGACCGGCCTCATTCTCTGAACCCGAGATTCATTTTAAGGGTTTAACCTCAATAGCAGATTCTTGGCAGCCTTCATTGTTACATCTCAATGAAGTTTGCTTAGAAAAAGTAACCTGAAACTGGGCATGGTGGTGCATACCTATAATCTCAACACTTGGGAGGCTGAGGCAGGAGGATTGCCTTGAGTTCAAGGGCAGCCTGGACTACATGGGGAGACCCTCTTTCAAACAAAACAAAACAAAACAAAACAAACAAGGAGAGGAAAGGAAAGAAAAAAGTGAACTGCTCCAGGGAGGTCGGAGGTCGGAGATCATCTGAGGAAACACGATAAGCATGTGTACTATGGCTCCAAGTTCCACTTAATAAAATAATCAAGCCCCCTTCCCGATGCGGGTGTGCAGGTCTCTGTAGGTGCCTGTGTGACACAAACACAGCTGTGTTTGTTTTAATCAGGTCCTTGAATGGCAGCACCTTCGCAGAATGTCAGAGTCTCAGCCATCCTCCTAGCTGAGACAGGAAGCCGGGTTGGGCAGGCCACAGTCTGCCGGACGCCCTCTCTCCTTCCTACCCGAGGAGCAGTGAAGACGGGGCTTCCTCTCTTTCCTCCTTGGGGCAGTAATGGAGCCCTGGGAGGAAGCCCAGCCCTGCGGCTGGAGCCTGAGGAGGGGCTGGTGGCCAGTGTCTTGCTCTTCCCCTCCCTTCCCCAGCCCTGGCCTGGGACTCAGGAGTGCCTTGGGGAGAGAAGGGGAGTCCTGGCAAAGCCCAGCCCAGCCTCTCTACACAAGACCAACCCTGCCTGTGTCGTTGGGGTCTGACCCCCTTTCCCTCTCCCTCCCACAGCTCACCCTAGTCCCCCAGACCCCTCTCGGACAGGGACTTACTCTTGGCCTACACCTTTGCACGTGCAGAAGACATCAGTGTTGCCTGATACCTGCCAGTGCCAGGGTACTGTGGGTACTCTTTCAGAGGTGCTCTTGGGGAGCCTCACCATGCACTGAGTGGATAGAGGAGGGCTGGACTTTCCCCCATGCTGGCTAGAGGCAGGCTCAAGAAGTCACATTAAGGCCAAAGGCTGGTGACAGAGTGGGGGGAGGGGACCCCCAGCTCAGCCATGTGCTCCAATCCCAGCCATGCCTCCAGCTGCAGGAATCTCCTGGGAAGAAAGCATGGGGCCCACACAGACAACGGGAAAGGTGCAGAGGACATTCTGGGCCCAGGTGAGCCAAGATCAAACTGGACAGACAGTAGATGTCTGAGAGCTGTGAGACTCGAGGAAGTGGTGGGGATAGTCAGAGGTCACTAGGGACCTTAGAGACACCCTGCATAGTACAAACCAGGGGTCAAAAAGGTACAAAAACTGGCCCCAAGTCACCCAGGCTGGCGGCAGGATCCGTGCCCTGGCAGCTGCCAAGCCAGTGCTCAGCTTGATCTGTTGCTGCCCGCTCAGTGCCCAGAGCACTCTGCATACCCACATCACGAGAAAGAGAAACAGCCTGGCTCAAGGCCACAGGCACTGTGTGTGGCAGCCAGTGTGCGACTTGCCCTCTCCCCCAAGTGGCAGGTGACTCCAAGGCCAGGCTGGGATCTCACTGCATGTGGCTGGAATGGAAATTTCAGGCTGACTTTCTGGAGGTGACCTTGCAACACGTTCCCTGCCCCACCAGACTGAGGAGGAACCACACACTCTCTGTCGACAGCCATCTGCCCCTGTCCACACGGGGCCTGGCACACCGGTGTATCTGAAGTTTATAAAACCGTGCTTGGAAGTGAGGTCAGGCAAGAGGAATGCAGGGTCCTAGAATCAGCAATGTCATAGGCACTCGGGGGGCGGGGGACAAGAACCCTTGGGCAGCAGAGCTGTCTGCCTGCTGACTTCGGCAATGGGGCTTTTATCTCTAGCCTAGGTTGTCTCTGCAGCCAAAAGGCTAGGGGAGGATGATAAACCAGTATCCCGAATCATTTCCCCCAAACAATCCGGTAAAGCTAGACTAAAAAGATGCAGCTTTACAAGGAGTTTTAAGGGATAATGAGGGCCCTGGGGCTAAGTCCGCACTCCTGAACTTCAGGCCCAGGATGGAACCAGCTCTGGGACCCCTGATACACAAAAACTGTCAGACAGGGCTCGGGGACTGGACTGGGCAGGGTTTGGAACAGGGAGGGAGGTGGAATAGGGAGACAGGAGAAAGCAGGCCCAGGGCAGGAATTATTCCGAGGCCAGGTAAGGTATGGGCAGGGCAGAGATGGGTGACACGAGGGCTTCTCCTCCACCTCCTGGAGCCGTGGTGCTGGTCTGACCTGGGACTATAGCTCAGGCCCTCGCCTCACTCTGTTTGTAGAGGACATCACTGTGAGCCGAAGAACACCACTCCCTAGCAGCTGTGCTCCCTCTGAGAGCCTCAGTTTCCTCCTCTGTAAGATGAGGCATCACGCCAGCCCCCCAGTGCTGCCAAGAGCCGATACCGTGCAGGCGGGCCGCAGGCACACAGGGCGCTCTGGCTGTTGCTGCTGTTCATTCCTCACCGCCCCTCCCCAGTCATTCTGAGTGTGGCAGGAAGATAACTGGTGAGTAATCACAAAAACCTCTACTTTGTGGGCACATTTTCAACAGTGTTCAATATTGTGAAATTCTGTTGCTAACAGAACAATTAGATAGTGACCTTGGTGTCTGTGGTGATGGATGTTAAAGCAGGCTGAGCTACAACCCACAGACACAGCTGCTCTTAGGTATTAAGTGGAAGGAGCTGGTCAAGTTGATGTTGCCATGGAGACACAGCCAGCCTGGAAATAGCTATATTCAGGCACGATGTCCCCTGACATTAACTTCTGCACTACCTGGTATCTGGCTCAGCGACCCCCGGCCCACACGACTGCAGTCACTTGTCCCTTGGTTGCTTCGGCTGTGAGAGGGACCGTGACAGTGACAGCCCTCCTCCCCCATTCTCTTCTGCCAGGCCCAAGACTGTGGAGGAGCCCCAGCTGACTAGTGCGGGCACAGGAAACACACAATGGGGAGAGGAAGCCGACAACCTCCACCCTTTTCCAGGCTGCCGCAGCAAGCCCTTCAGCGGTGGGAGCCCCACGGAAGCGGAGCTGTGGGAAGGGGGGCTGGTTCACTATCCACAGCGCCTCCCCAAGCAAAAAGGTGCGCTGTCAGCACTTCCCGTGGAGACAATGGCTTTCTGTGGGGTGCCAGGATCCCGCACGCCTCTAGGTGGCGCCAAGGCAAGACAAATGCAGAGAGGCACCCAGGCCCTGCAGAGGCTGTGGAACGGGCCACACCTTCCCCTCTCCCAACTTCTGTTCAGACATGAGCTTGGGCGAAGGGCTGAGCAAGGGCCTGCGCCAAAGATTTCCTACGCTTTTCCCTGGAGCCTGCGGGAGAGGGAAACATATGTCCCCACCCCTAAATCACATCTTCAGGGGCAGGTGGGAAGGAGGGCCGGGCCCTGCGACCGGCCCACCACTATGACGCCGTCTTGCCCTTTCTCTGGTGGGTATGGTTAGGAGCTGTGGCCATCTGGCTCGGCCACATGGCCAGAAGCAGGGAAAGGAGGACTCAAGCTGTGGACACAAACAGCAGGGGAGATGCAGGCCCTGGAAAGATGACCTTGAGGGCAGCTTAGCGGTCTCCGCTCATGGATGGGCTTCCTCAGCACCCGTTAGAAGCCACCAAGAATCTGGGACCCAGACTCAAGGGGAACTGAGCTATGCCCTCTAAGTTCCCCTCACTGCTGAGCTTATGGCTAAACGGCTTGTTTCAAACCCCTCCTCCAAGTCGGCCAATGACAAGATGAGGCCGATGCCCCGTGGCCTGAGGTGCACACCTCCTTTCCTCTTCCCAGACCGCCTCTGGGCAGCCCAGACTCCCCTCTGCAGGTGCCAGGCGACGGCTGCTTCTGGGTCCTGACCCTGCAGAGGGGCCAAGTCAGAAGCTGCCTTCGGCTAGAAAAGGTAATGCGTCCATGGGAGCGCTCCTAGAGGTCAGGGGAGATGGCCCCAGGGACCAAGACCAGAGGGGCGAGTGTGCTGCGGTGAAGGAACATCCAGCCGGGGCCATCAGAACTCTCCGTTTCCCCCCAGAGGTAGCTTTCTAAGAAGCGGTGTGGCCTCAGACGTTACCTCCCTCCCATGAGGGGTGGGAAGGCAAGGAAGGAAAAGGGGAGAGGAAAACCCACTACAAAATCAGTCCTGGCCAGTCTCGCTCCCAGCCCTTTCCCAGCCTCCCTCCACCCACAGCAGGGATGGTGAGGGCAGTAGCCAACTTCCAGGCCTGCGGGGTGAGCTGTCCACGACCAAAGCAGCAGGGCTTGGACCAGGCCGGGCACCCAAACCACATACTTCATGGACAGAGCACTTGGGAAAGCTGCTGCTTTGGTCAAACCCTCAGAGCCCATCTACTGGCTACTTCCCTCTCCTGCAGCCCATCCAGCCCCAGCATAAGGCGAGCGCGTCTCTCCTGAGGGAAGGACCTGCCTGCACAGCGCCGCACCACCCCGCCCGCCCAGGCCAGACCTGCTGCGCAGCCCAGAGCCCCGGCCCCAGGGCCGCTGGTACTCACTGTGCGCCTCCACCAAATCGATCTGCATGTTGTACGGGACCAGGGGGTCTGGCAGTTCTGAGAAAAAGCTCTTCATGGCACCGGCCACAGTATTTACTGTAAAGTCTTTCTCTGCCAAGTCCAGGTTGTGGTCTGAAATGAAGTCAGGAGAATGAGGCTGGGCCAACCTAAGCTAGGCAGAAACAATAGGGACACTCAAGGCCCAGGAGAAGCCAACGAAAGCTCAGGGCCCTGGGATGCTGGACAGGGACTCAGGATAGGAAGGACTGGGGAGGAGGTGGCATGTGTGCATGCTGCTAGAGTCTGAAGCTTGGCATGGTGGTGCACGCCTGTTATCTCAGCACTCAAGAGAGGCTGAGGCAGAAGGATCTCAAGTTCAAGCCCAGCCTCTGAAGCAACTAAACAAGACCCCGTCTTAAAACGGGGGTGGCCTCTGGGGATGTAACAGGATGCAGGCCCTGGGTTTAATCTCTAGTTCCATAAACACAAAAAGAAAACAGATCTGTGACTGAAAGAGGGAAGTGACCCCAAGCCCTCTTTCCGAGGTCGCTAGATCTGCCACCCCTTGGTTAGGGGCTGCACCACAGTGTCTCTGAGCTGCCCGCTTCCCTCCCTGGCGGCAACGTGGAGCTGCCTTTCCTCACTCCCCTCCCCAGGAGGAAAGGAAGAAGCTCTGTCACAGGCTGCTCACTTTCTAGGTGTGTCCCCGAAGTGTGACAGTCATCCTGGTGACCGGCTCCGTGCCTGTCCCCGTGGCAGCAGAGCTTAGGAGATACCATGGCTCTGCTGACCTTGCCTCCAGCTTTCTCTCTCCCTGCATTCCTCACCCTGTGATGGGCACTGCCAAGAGTCCATCTGGGGAGCTGTCAATGGTTTAGACTCATGCCTGTCTTGTCACGAGCCACCTAATCACATTCCAGTCAACAGCACGTGTGGCTGTGGTCCCGTGAGATGGTACTGTCTAGTGACGACGTGGCTGCTTTAGTCTGGGTAAGCACACTGCGATTCCCGCCCGGTGACAGAACAGTGGAGAATGTAGTTTTCAGAACGTGTCGCCCACCTTTGGTGACAGGAGACTGTGTAAGCGCAACTTCTGAGGTAAGGCTCCACCTTTGTTGCTTGGTTTTTTTGGCAGTGGCAGTGCTGGGACTCTCGCCATCATACTCAGCAAGTGCTGCGCCACTGAGCCACAGCCCCATCCCTCCATCCTTAGCTGACCTGAGCCTCCTGACTACAAGAGCAGCAGGGCTTCCCACTTCTGGGTGCTCACCCTGCCCGTGGCAGCTAGCTGGGACTTATGTGGCATGTGAGGTGTGAGGTGGGCCTCAGCCCTCCCTTCTGCGGCCCCTGCTGGCCTCCTTCCCTGCTCACTGACCACCAGGAACTTCTGCCGCTCTGGGCCACTGGCTTCTGGCATGGGCAGGCATAGTCTCTCCCCCTACGGGTAGAATCCACTTGCCTGGCTGGGGGCGTCTCACAGCTGAGCAAGCTCAGGAGAGCCAGTGTGGCGCAGCCCAGCTCCCCACCCTTCTCCAGCAGGCTGGGGTGCTCCCAGGGCTCTGGGATCAGAACCACCATCTCATCCAACTTCTGTGTCATGTCTCTAGCCAGGCAGGTGGCCATACAGGGAATGAGGCCGTGCCGGGCCACCTGGAGCAGTGTCTGTGTGTGGTGATGCAGAGGGAGGCCCGGCCTAGTGACCCGGCCTCGGCAGGCCTGGTGCTGCAGCTGGCTCACAGGTCTGCTCTCTGTGTGAGGCAGTGTGACCATGGAGGCGGAGCTGTGCGAAGCCACATGGGGCTTCTGCCTCTGTCTCTGAGGCAGGAGCACCCCCCACCCATGGGCAATGCAGCTGTGGCATCTGCCTTGCCTGGCTCTGGTAGCCAGGGCCTGGCCAGGGGCACCTTACCTTGGTCGAACTGTCTCTGCAGACTCTCCATTTCAGACTTGTTCCCACTAACCCGGTAGATGCCTTCAGTGCTCAGTCCTGAGGGGAGATGAACAGGTAGGCGTTCCATCAGCACAACTGTGCAGCAGGGAATGAACTTTGCATGCAAGGAATGAAGAGCACCAGGTGCCCACTGCGAGAGGAGCAGGGCCATACATTCTTGTTTGGTTTTTCTAGATGCTTTAACCCACTTCCTATTTTCTTTTTCACATAAAAATCTTATTTTAAGCAGGGTGTGGTGGCGCACGCCTTTAATCCCAGCACTCGGGAGGCTGAGGTAGGAGGAGCGTTGAGTTCGAGGCCGGCTTGGGCTATAACGCGAGCGCAAGGCTGATGTGAGCTACATAGTGCGACCCTGCCTCAAAAAGCTAGGGCCAGGAGTTTGGCTCAGCAGCTTAAGCACCTGTCTGGCAGGCGCAAGGTTATGAGTTTGATCCCTGGTGCCGCAAAAAAAAAAAAAAAAAAAAAAGTTTTACTATTGATTTATTTTTTGTACAGGGGATTGAACTCATAACCTCGTGCCTGCCAGGCAGGTGCTTATGCCACTGAGCTAAATCCCTGGCCCTATTTTTTGAGACAGGGTCTCACTATGCAGTTCAGGCTGACTTTGAACTCACTTTGTAGCCTAGGCTGGTCTCGAATTCACAAAGATCCTCCTGCCTCCCGAGTGCTGGGATTAAAGGCTAAAGGTGTGCACCACCACACCTGACTTTCACTTAAAAATTTTAAAATGGCTGAGTTTGGTAGTAACCGCTGCTACTTAGGAGGCTGAAGCAGGAGAATCAAAAGTCTGAGGCCAATTTGGGCAATTCAGAGAAACTGTGTCTCAAAGTAAAGAAAAAAAGGGGTTGTGGGTATAGCTCAGTGTACAGGCCCTGGGTTCAATGCTTCTTTTCACTGAGTACCAAGGAATTATGTTAATGTTATTAATGTTTATCACTCATCCTGTCACTTTTCTGGAGACAGGGTCTCTATGCTGTCTAGGTTGGTTTTGAACTTCTGGGCTCAAGCAATCTGCTTGCCACAGCCTCCTGAGTAGCTGGGACTACAGGTGTGCAGCACTACATCTGGCTCCTGCCTTCTTTTGTTAAATTTTTTAAACGTACATAACACAAAAATTTTTGTGAGACAGGGTCTTGCTATGTAGTCCAGCCTGGCCTGGAACTTGCAGTGATCCTCCTGCATCAGTTTCCCAAGTGCTGAGATTATAGAGTGTGCCACTGCACCCAGCTATGAGTTTTTTTCAAACTGTCATTCCCCTGGAATTTATTTGGTGTACACTGAAAGAAAAACAAACAATGGTGCAAATTAATTACTTAAATGATACAGGACATAAAGAATCAAGTGAAAGACTGACTGCAACCCCAGCCGGGGGAAGAGGTGACGCTGTTCAGTTTTAGGTGGATCCCAAACTGTCTACTGAGCCCACTTGCCCATCCCAGGGACAGAAAACATGGCTTACCACCAAGATCACCAGTCTAAAGGACAGTGACATCACTGTTAAAAACTAGGATGGAATCTGCTGGTCAAAGAAACTCTGGGTCCCTTGTGAAGAGTCCAGTCCTGAGCACTGCTGGCTTGCTGAGGACATGTCCTGGTGGCCACAGCAGGGCACAGAGGCAGTGCAAGCAGCAGAGGGAGGACCAGGCCTGAGGGCAGTGGGGCCCCTGAGAGCTAGGGTGTCAATGTCATCACTAGCGCGGCTGCCGCACCTGGGGGTCCCGTCTCACAGGAGAGAGGCACTCACTCTACCTTCAGGGCCTCAGGACCAGGCAGGTGAGTGGTGAAGTGCATCAGCACAGAGGGCGTCAGTTTCCCGCTTAAAACCTGTTAGCTGCACGCAGGCCTCTCACCCGGAGAGCACGGCGCCGTGACCCAGGCGCTGCCCTGGCTGCGCTCTCGCTCTCGCTCTCCTGCCACAGTGCCCGTGCTGTGCGCCACACCCACCATGCACTTAGTCTGGAGTCAGGATGCCATCGGCCATCCCCACCCCTGGGAGGAGGAGCTACTGGCTAGGGACAGAATACAGCTGTGAAAAGCAAGGTCTGCGAGGGTGAAGTCCTTGCCCCCAGCTGCATGGCTGCAGGGTGGCCCGTCAGAGCCACATCTGTGCCTCCATGCTGTTCCAGAATCCCCAGCTTGGCCTCATACTACTTCACTGTAAGCCTGGGTCTGGCCTGCAGGGTCCCCAGGAGAAGCCAAACAGGTGTCAAGTTCCCTGGCTCTGCATAGCTTCTGGGACCATTCACCATCCCGAGAGCCTGCACGGCACCTGGACCAGGGAAGCGTCCCTCAGTGGCTTTCCTCGGCTGTCCTCAGACGTGTTTAAACTTCCTACCTATTTCACAGCTGAGGTGCCACACCAAAAGCTTACATGTGAGATCACCCACATGCTGACAAGTCATGCGTATGTGCCAGCAGTTTAGATTTTTACTTCCAAGTTTGAAAAAAATAAATAGTTTCCCATCCCTTTCCCCAAATATCAGACACCTTTTGAAAAAATCTGTTAGATGTCTGTAGTACATAATACTTATACTCACTGTAGGAAGTTGGTCCATATAGATAACACATTTTAATTCTTTTTACTTCTCCTTGTTCCCTATCTCCATCCCAGCTTTTTTTTTTTTTTAAATTTGAGATGGATCTCAACTGGGTGTGGTGACACAAACCTCTAATCTCAGCACTTGGGAGGCTGTGGCAGGAGGATCACTGTGAGTTCCAGACCAGCCTGGGCTACAAAGTGAGTTTAAGGCCAGCCTGAACTGCATAGCAAGACCCTGTCTCAGAAAGACACATAGACACACACACATGCACAATGAAAACATTAACAACAACAACAAAAAAACTAAGCTAAGAAAACAAAACAAAACAAAACAAAAAAATAGTGTAGTCTGGCTCCCCCAGCCCATTGTTTTTTTTTTTTTTTTCCGATACCGAGGATCAAACTCACAACCTCACGCCTGCCAGGCAGGTGCTTAAGCCACTGAGCTAAATCCCCAGCCCTGTTTTTTGACACAGGGTCTCACTATGCAGTTCAGGCTGGCCTTGAACTCACTTTGTAGCCTAGGCTGGTCTTCAACTCACAAGGATCCTCCTGCCTCAGCCTCCCGAGTGCTGGGATTATAGGTGTGTGCCATCATGCCCAGCTCCCCCAGCACAATTTAGTGCAAAGGAAATGATGGTACAAATGGAGCTTACAAAGCCCTCGATAATGTAGCAGTGTCACAGATACCACGTCCCAGTGCGGAGAAGCACACTCTGCCCTGTGGGAGACCTGGCAGCCCCAGGCCATTTGTTACCTCCTGCATCTTGACCCTCTGCTCGAACAGAGTGCCCTGTGTACAGCCTCCTCCGATACCTGCCCTGGCCGACCAGAGGGCAGAAGGCAAACCGACAGATCAGCTATCTGGGAATGATCAGAGGTGTGAAGCCTTGCTAGGTGGATCATCACCAAGATGGAAGCATTCATAAGCACAAGGCCAGCTCCAGAGCACCAATTAATCATCAACTTAGCATTTCCTGTAATCTAAATGCGTGTTTATTTACAAAATCTCATTTTAAAATAGCAATTCTGTTACTATCATACCTAACACCATGGCATAATCTAGGAAAGGTATCATTAGCTTGGCCAGTGCAATTTATCACAACTACTAATTAGACATCAATTTAAAAATGGGAGCTCACTGAACGTGCCATGAAGGCTGTCAGTGACTCGTGGGTGCTGGTACCCAGGTGAGAACCAGGCTTGGAACAGAGCAGGGCAGCTTGCTGAGAGGCTCCAGACCACTGCAGGACAAGCCAGGGGCTTGGTGCCCACAGGAGAACACTGCAGGAGTGGCTCGGCACATGCCTGCTGGCAGAAAGCAGAACTCCTTCCAGAAGGGCCCCTACCCACTGTGACCATTTCACTCCAGGTTCCCAAGTTCACGTAAGAAAGCACCAAGCTTAAACTAATACTTGCCTCTCTCCCTCCCCCACGGTACTGGGGACTGAACATGGGACCTGCGTACAGGGCTAATCCCCAGTCCTTTTTTATTGAGACAAGGTCTTGCCAAGTCACCAGGTCACCCAGATTGGGTCTGAATCTGCAATCCGGCCTCAGGCTCTTGAAGTGCTGGGATTATAGGCGTGTACCACCATACCTGCCTTCTTTTTAAAACACCTCTACAAATTTCACTTAAATTAAAATTAATCTTTGGGTTTAGGACAAGAAAAAGTACAGAATGGCTAAAGTGACCAGTTTCAAATATCCGAACCACCACCATGTAGAACAGGCTTGTTCCAGTGGCTCTAGGGACTAGAGCTAAAACTCAGTGTGGAAATTACTTTCTCTCGATATATAAAATGCTTACTCATAGCTACAGACATCACCTATTGGAATTGGCCAAAGCTTTTTGCATTCCCTCCTCACTTGATAGCCATCTGACTGGCATGTGTTTAAGATTAGTATCTGATCTAGAAAGACAGTTTAAAACAACAATCATACAATAAACCACTTGCCGAATGCCTACTACGTGTGGGGCCTGCAATGCTGTTTGCCCAGCTCTTTCCCATTAGTGTTCACAGTGACCCCTTCCAAGGTGACCACTAATCCCACTGCACAGATGAGCGTGCGAGGCTCAGAGGCAGGGTGCGCAGACCAGAGAGCCTGCGAGCTGTGCAGGTGTGGTCAGGACCCTGCTGGGTTCTCAGGGCCTGTGGCCTATTACGTTCTCTACCCTGCCAGGTCTCAGAACCGAGTGCGCACCAGAATTAGCTGGAGGGCTTGTCACAGAAGCCGGAACCCTGGATTCTGCTGCTTTAGACTGGAGGATGAGCCTGCATTTTCACACGTTCCCAGGGTTGCTGCTGCTGGGTGGTACAGGCCTCCGAGGTCTCTCTGACTCCCGAGTTCAATGAAGCAATACAAGGGGGGCAGTATACCAGATAAAACAGCCAGACAGCCAGACACACACACACACACACCTTCCAAAGCCCAAAGCCACACACCAGAGCCAGTGTGGTGGCTCGCTCCTGTAATGCTAGTACTCTGGGAGGTGGAGGCAAGTAAAAAGAAAAGAGTTGGGTTCAACCCCTACTACTGTTAAAAATTTGTTGTCAAGAAAGGCCAGGTACTTTAAGAACAAACATTTCCAAGAGACATTAAAACAGCTGCTTTTTTAAATGCAAGCAAGTTTTTAACTATAATTTAATCTCTTAACCATGGTCACGCATGAGTTTCAAAAAAATTTTTAAAGACAGTAGATAAAAGCAGTAATACACGCTCACTGAACAGACATCTGCATGACAGGTACGCTCCTTTACCAAGATTCAGGGTTGGCTCCTCCACTGCCGCAGCCTCCCCCCAGGCTGATATGGCAGGTTTTGTCCTTCGGCTGCCCTGGCCCCTGAGAGGTGCCAGTGGAACTTGGCAGGACTGGGGCCCCACAGGAGCTTGGCAGCCAATGGGGAGAATCCATTCCTGGCCCAGGATGGGCTTGGTTTTCTAAGATGTCCAAACAAGTTTTTTCCTAGGTCGCAGGCCAGCCCTCAGCCAGTTCTTCTGCATTCAGCCCTGCTGGGCCTTCCTGGTGCTCCTTGACACCAGTCTTTGGTTCTTCTAAAGTTTCCTTTCTAGCAACGTATTAATTCTTCCTCCAAGACAAACTCGGATTTGCTTATTTTTTACTTTCTATATTTAGATATAAAAACTCAGCCCTTTTATCCTTTACAAAAACCTAACCAGCCCAGCCAGTATGCTAAAACACAGGCAGGATGAACTTTCCTGGAGGCTGAGAGCATGGAATAAACCATTCTCCTTACCTCTTTTTTTTTTTTTTTTTTTTGCAGCACCAGGGATTGAACTCACAACCTCGCGCCTGCCAGGGAAGGCGCTTAAGGCACTGAGCCAAACTCCCGGCCCTGGTTTTTTGAGGCAGGGTCGCGCTATGTAGCTCAGGCTGGCCTTACGCTCGCGTTGTAGCCCAAGCCGGCCTCGAACTCACAACGCTCCGCCTACCTCAGCCTCCCGAGTGCTGGGATAAAAGGCGTGCGCCACCACGCCCGGCTCTCTACTTACCTCTTGTGGGAGCAGGCTGAGGCAGGCTAAGCCACGAGGGCCAAGGGACACTGAGAGGTCAGAGACGAGGAGACCCCCATGCACACCAGGACCACCCTGTCGTGAGGTGGGGGAGCTCCTCTGGGCACAGCAGTCCTTTTTTGGGTTGCACACCAGCAGCCTACAGTGCACTCCTTTTGAGGACCCTGCAGCTTCCCTGCCTCTCATCTCCATGGCAGATGAAAGAGCAAGTGGCTGGGGCAGGCTGGGTCAGAACCAAAAGCCAGCGTGCTTGCACGTCCCTCTGCACAGTGGCAACAGCGCTTCCCACCTCAGCATGGTGGGTGTGTTTAGTAAGAACCTGGCACCGTGCTCTCAGGGCCTAATGATCATGTCAGCTTAATGACCTAGCAACAGCAGGTGGACAGGCCACAGCATCGAATTTTGCTGCCAGGGAGGTGCAGGTTCAAATCTTGAGCCCAATGCTGCTCATCTGACTGTGTATGACAGCATCGACGAGCTGACCTCTGTAAAGCCCACAGCCTAATGCCTACCATTACGTCTCCTCTGTGTCCATTCATAACAAGCGGCAGCAGCAGCACCTGCCTGTAGGCATGGCTTAAGTTCTGAAAGCTTGGCCGAGAACAAGCCAGTCAGCAGAACAGGATTGAAACACACATATGGGCCTCCACACCACAGTGACTGGTTCAGATCCTCACTCTGCCTCAATGCTAAACTGGGTGGCTGAGAATAAAGCACCTCACCTCTCCAAGACTTGGAATTCCTTTTTTTTTTCTTTTTTCTTTTTTTAAGACTTGGAATTCTTACCAAAATGATAACCAGCAGGACATGGTGGCACACGTCTGTAAGTCCAGCTTGAGAGACTGAGGCAAGAGGATCATCACAAGTTTAAAGCCAGCCTGAACTACATAGCAACACCCTGTCTCAAAAAGAAAGAAAGAAAGAAAGAAAGAAAGAAAGAAAGAAAGAAAGAAAGAAAGAAAGAAGAAAAATAAGTTGTGAATAAGCAGGTGGTGGCATATGCCTGTAATCCCAGCACTTGGAAGGCTGAAGTGGGAAGATCATTGTGACTTTGAGGCCCTGGGGTTACTCAGTGAGTTCAGGGCCAGCCTGAACTACACAGTGAGGCCCGTCTCCAAAAATCGAAAAGAAGTTATAAATATTGAGGCTATGCAAAAGAAAGTAGCGTGAGTAGGCAGCACAGTGAAATAACACTGAAATAATAGCAATAGTTAACTTTTGGCTGAGAAATTACCTAGTGCCCAGCCCTGTAATAAACTCTTTGCTAGAAACAGCATAGTGAATCCTTCCAATAATTTTATTTCTTTATTGTATTGAGGATTGAGCCCAGGGCTTTCACACTGAGTTATGTTCTTTTTTCATTTTTAAATTTTGATACCTGGGTATGGTGGTGCATGCCTGTAACTCCAGCACTTAGGAGGCTGAGGCAGGAGGATCACTGTGAGTTTGAGGCCAGCCTGGGCTACATACACGAGTTCAAGGTTCCTGACTGCTCTCTCTGTGAAGGTCTCCTGGGGGCCCACCTACGCTCACAGTCCCCACGGGGTTTCCTTGCTGCCTTCCTGCTCCGATGTGCCTGGAATATCTTTCTGGCCCATCTCTTGCCGGAACACGAGGGCTACTTGCTCCAGTGTATCTTCCATCTTTCCCGGCAATTCAATCAAGAGCAGCTCTGCCGATACCAGCCCCTGCTCCCTAGGACAGTGTGCCGCGAATGCTCTATTTGACTGCCTGACTGAGTGCTAGCTCTGGAAGTAGGCTCTGTGGCTCTAATCAGCCCTGACGCCATCACAGGTCCACGCAATTGTGTCGTAACTCTCAGGGCTGATGGGGAGGGGTGGAGGATCTGCAAGGGAAGCCAGGAAAACCTCACACCAGGTCTGGGGCGTCATATGGCTCTGGCATCTGGCTGGTCCTGCATGTACTGTGAAGCAGAGCTTCTGGACCTTGCTCTGAGCCAAACACAGGCTCTGTGTTCCCCCCCTCTCAAGAGAAGACACACCCAGGCCTGCGCTGAAGAAACCACACAGGCCAAGTGAGGTACGGGCCCCTGGGAGCAGACACTGCCCGACCTGGGGAGCAAGGAGCGTGAGCCACAACTGAGGTGAGCAGGCTGCACTCTGCAGAATGGGAAAGGATGTTCCAAGCCAGAACAGCTGGGAGACCCCTCTTGCCAAGCGCACAACATGCCGTCTGGCTCTGAGACGTGACTCTGTCAGCACACTGCACAAGCCCAGTGGTAGAGGGGCGATGCCAGCGTGACTCAGGGCAGCTGATGCTGCCACTCGTAGAGGCTCATAGGTAACAAAGAGGTACCCACAAAGCCAAAGCCTGCCTGCCAGCACAGATGTGCACCAACCCCACTTTCACACACCACACCAATTCATCAGTGGCCCAAGAGGAAAAGGCCCACAAGGACACAGGCAGACTCTCCCAAGCTTTAATGAAGACACTGAGGTTAACTTTCTCCAAATTACCAATTCCCAGGGTCCCAGAAAGGAAGCAAAGATGGCACCAGTCACAGCCCTGGTCACACTTTTCAGAGCCAGAAGCTCAAAAGTCTCTGGAAGAAAAGCTCCTCTCAGTTCCCATAATCTAGGCAAATATACAAACTTCCCAAAGTGGGACTTCAGGTGCTCCTATCACCTCCCCCTGCCCCACTTTACTCCAAGCCCGGTGGCCTTTCAGGGCCTCAAAGCACTCACCACTCCCTGCCTCAGGGCCTTCCCCAGGCTGGCCTTCTGCCTTTACCTCCACGCTGTGGCTGGCCCCGTTATGAAGACGCTGCCTGCATTTGTGGCCCACTTACCCCCTGGGCCAGCACAGCCATACATGCTATACACACAGCATCCCATTGAGCCCTCACAACCACCGTAAGAGCTGTACACTAACATCACTCTTCCCACTTGGTAACTGGAGAAACTGGGCCAGGTGACAGAGTGGGCAGGGCTGATTTTCGAGCCTGGGCAGTCTGATTCCATGGCCGCGCTTAAGCGGGACACCACACTCTTCCTACACAGCAGTGAGCAGCACAGGAAGTCACAGCAGGGTGCACCTGCTTCAAGCGGGTCCCCCTAGTTCCCCGCAAAGTCCCAGAGGGCAGGCAGTGCTTTCTTTTTCATCTTTCCTTTTTTGTCTCGAGACAGGGTCTCGCTATGCAGTTCAGGCTGGCCTTGAGCTCACTTTGTAGCCCAGGCTGGTTTCAAACTTGTAACAATCTTCCTGCCTCAGCCTCCCAAGTGCTAGGATTACAGGCATGTGCCACCACGCCTGGCTTAGGCAGTGCTTTCTGATGGCCCTTCCAGCAATTGGGCCTGGCATAGCCCCTAGATGAGGGCTCGGAGATTATCTGTGGGTGGCTGGAAGAGTGTCCCTCTCCTCTCCCCCACAGATGTGTGCAGGTTCTGCCTCCCCAGTGACTGCATCTGTCACTACAGCCCGCCCTTTACTGCTCCAAGCCTGGTCTGCTGACCCACTTGGACAGGGCGAGGCCAGTTTGGCTGTGGCTGGCAGCTCTGTCGAGGGTGGCATGACTCCCCCGAGATGCCCATAAGTTCCTTAGCAGGGTCTTTTATTGGGGCTCGATTCTTCTAGCTTCCTGGTGGGCTGCAGGTGGGCCTTTGACATGTTTGGGGTCATCCTAGGGCAGAGGAACAGATGATTTCATACAGGATTCTCTGGCTTCAGTGAAAGGATCAGGAAGAAAGTGGGCCAGGCTTTCAGTTCCAGTGCTGGACCCACTGCCACCTGGTGGTGCACACTGCCTCAGTGCTCCCATCTGAAAAACCGGGATGACGGAAGGACCTCTGCCCCAGGCTGCTGTGGATGTCAGTCCTGCCTACGGAGCACCAGTGCAGACAGATAGCCTAGGCCTGGAGAACACCAGGCCCACAGGACTCTCCCTTTCTTGTCCCTGTAAACCTGAATTGGGAGGGCAGGAGTGTGAAAGCCCAGCACTAAGGCAACATTGTGTGTGTGTGTGCGTGAGTGCGCGTGTGCACGTGTGAGCGCGTAAGACAGGCAGATGGACACATGCAGGGCGAGAGCAGGCCCTAACTACTGGATGCCACAGGCAGGCCAGCTCCTCAGAGGGCCCTAAGAGGGCCGCTCTCTAGCACAACCTGCTGTCCCTCTGTGCCCTCCTGCTGTCCTTCATGACAAACCCAGCCCTCTCCCCTCTCAGCTTGCACAGAGTGGGGCACACTCAGTGGCACAGCCAGGCTAAGCAGGCCCACGGGACTGTGTTGGGGACCTGGGCTGCCACCCAGACCATTCCTGTCTAGGGCGGAAGGCAGGATTACTGTGAGACAAGCTCTACTTCTCTTTGGTTGCAGGGCCGTCCAGGCAGCATGCCAGGGCACACTGTTCCGATCAGGCAGGGCACTGGGTCCTGAGGAAATCCGCTCGAAGCGCCGAGTCACAAGCTCAACGAACCCTGCTTATCTGGAACAGCCAAGAGCTGGCGAGCAGACTACCGGCCTGCATGGCAGTGGGGAATCTTTGGAATGCAAGTGATTTCTGCTTCATTTACAAGCAAGCAGAATGGTGAGGAATGGGTGCATGGAAGGCAGCAAAAATGAAAAAACTGTGGAGAGACTTTTGTTTTAAAGCTATTTGGATTGTAGGAAAGCAATTTGTTAATAAACCTAGAATTATACAGGAGGGAGAGATTAAGTCACATAGACCCCATCTAAAAAATCACAGCATATGAAACCAAATACTTTGTATTTTAGCATTTTATTGCCAATTCAGAGCACAAATATGGCATCCACTCACAGTAAGCCTGCTGGTGTGTCCCAGCTGTAGTGGCACCTAAGCAACAGCTAAAGCAATAGATGGGAGCAGACACGGAAAAATAGCTGCCTTGCTACAAACAATGCCAGAGAAATGGGCTTTCCGAATGCAGGAAAATAACTGACTGAACAGTCTAGACTCACCAGTTGCTTTTTTTTTTTTTTTTTTTTTTTTGAGACAGGGTCTCACTATGTAGTTCAGGTTGGCCTTGAACTCACTATGTGGCCCAGGTTGGGCTCAAACCCATGGTGAACCTCTTGCCTCAGCTTCCCAGTGCTAGGATTACAGGTATGCGCTACCACACCCAGCTTCACCAGCTTCCCTTCATGGCAGCTCGACAGGGCTTGCAGGGTAGCTGTTCCCAAGTTGGAAGGAATCTGGGGAAATTCTAGATCTGCCCAGTCAGAAGTTATAAAGCCCACAGCCCCATCAGTCTTCAGCACAGAAGAAATAGCGCAAATTTGACCTCCTCCCTGGGGCTGTGAGCAGCCTGTGCCCAAAGACCTCTGGGGTTTCTGCTTCCTTTTTTTTTTTTTTTTTTGGTGGTACTGGGGATTGAACTTGGGCCTTGTGCATGCTAGGCAAGCACTTTACCACTGAGCAGTCTGCTTCCTCCAGCCCTCTGCTTCCTCTTGTGAAAAGGATTAGTACTCTGAGATTAATACCATCCTCCAGCTCATGGAAGATTAGCTAAACTGTGAAGTGCTCTGTGAAGAAAAAGTCCCGCACAAACCCAGGGTTATCACTGTGCTCATGAGAGCCAATGGCCCTTGTGCTCCCAGCCTGGGCCGGGCCCTTCCTGGTGCACCTGCCAGCTTCAAATGGCAGCCTCTCAGCCAGGTGCCTCCAGGGGGCGGTGGAAGCCGAGCCACAAGGTCTTAAATTTAGGAGGTGTTAGAGGTAGGGGATGGAGCAGTGTGGTACAGTAGGAAATATACATTTGGTATTTTTCCTTGGTTCCTGGCACAGAGCTTCTAAAACTCTTGGATTTTCCTGAATGACAGAAATGTCTATAGTTACTCATGGAGAATGATTTAATCAATCGTGCCTATGTAACGGAAACTCCATAAAACCCCAAAACCCAGTGATGTTAGGGGGTTGGGAAGCGCCCCTCTTGGTATTTAGGATGAAGAAAAAACCATTTCCAGCAGTTAGAGAGGACGGTGGTGTGGGTGAGCGAGTCCAGCATCTTCTGGCCTCATTCCACTTCTCCACGGGCTGCTGGGGCCCTACCAGGCCTGTGTTCTGTGAGCTTCAGGTTACCTTCAGGGATGGGAGGCAATGTGGCTGGGAAGATGATGGCTTTGGGTTTGAATCCCAGACTGTTGTCTTTATCTTCTCGAGCCCCATTTTCCTTATCACAACACTGGCAATGACAGTTGTCTCACAGGGTTGCTATGAGGATTAAATGAGACGTGTGGAAACTTTAGCTCAGAGCCTGGCAGGTGAACTCAGAGCTGGCACTTGGTATACACGATCTTTTTCAATGCACACAATGACCCTGTAAGGAAGCTATTTTTGTCTTTATGCTACAGTCAAGGAAACAGAGACTCAGAGAAATGGAGGAACTTGCTCAGGGCCACCATGGCCACATGCCTGCAGAAGCTGTGCTGGCACCTCTCGTGGAAGGCCTTGTGCTGTGTGCCTGGTCAAAATGAAACACACTTCCAGCTGGATTAAGCAATCTGGGAGTTCACCAACAGCTGTGGGGAATCAGCTAAAGCCATAGTTGGCCTTTTGTCCTGCTGTCTCCCATCAGGACATTGTAACTTGGTCTCAGTTAGTTAGAAAGCTGAAAATATTTGCATATTACTTATTCCAAATACTTAAGGGTCATTTTCCATTTAATAATTTTATGGTGGAATTTTTTGGAGGGCAGTTCCAGGAAAAATTGGGTTGATATTTTCTGAAATGATGCACTATTCACTGAAATGTTCCCTAACGTTTATTTCTTGAGAACATGTGCAAACATAAAAGAGGTAGAAATACGCCAGGTCATTTCCCTATGGAAAAGCATAAAACTGAGGCAGTTGTTAGAACCTAGCACACCAGATGGTTTTTGCTCTTGTTTTTTAGTACTAGGGGTTAAAGCCAGGGCTTATGTCCTTTTTTATTTTTTCATTTTGAGATAAGGCCTCACTAAATTGCCCAGGCTGGGTTCAAACTTGTGATCTTCTGCCTCAAGAGTGCTGGGATCACAGGCATGCGTTGCCACACTCATGCTGGACATTTTTTCATTTAGAAGACTGGTGAGATACGGGCTAATGTGACCACGCTGAAACACTGCCAATTATACTATTATTGCTATGACTCAGTTGTGGAAGGGAAGCATGGCTAGAGATGGGCACAGAGTAAAGCTAGAGGTCTGCTGCAACTAACTTGGGAAGCTGTGAGGTCTCCCATTTCAGAGAGCTGTGAAGAATAAACTATTTAGCCTAATGCAATCATTTCAATCCAGCTCATCCTTTGAATCTGAATAAGTCTCCCTCCTAGTCCACATGGCCTCCTCCTTTTACGATCCTTAAGTAGTTTTATCTTTGTGGATGGCTGAAGACAAGGCTGTGCTGCTGGCCTTGCTTGCCCCAGGTCATGCGATAGGTCTGTCACACACACTTTGGGTAGCTGGTAGCCTGTGATACCATAGAAGGTGCAGATACCCCCACTTGGATGATCCAATGAAGGCAGCAGGTACCCTGCTCCATATTGTGTGCAAATGCTTGTGTGCATACACATGCACTTGTGCACACAGAACTTCTCTGGTGATTTTAGGGCTTCAGAGTCCCAAAATCCTACCCAAAGACCATCAGTTAAACCTAAGTAAAAAAGATACCTGCCGATGCATGCCTATAATACCAGCATTCAGGAGTCTGAGGCAGGAGGATCAAAGGTTTGAGGACAGGCTACATAGTGAGTTCAAGGGCGGCCCAGACTACACAGTGAGACCCTATCTCAACCTCACCCCCCAAAACCCACCCTCAAACAAAAAAGCTCCACCTGCTTGCCCAGTCCTTCAAGTTACAGATTATAAGAGCTGAGAAACTTCTCCCCTAAATTTTCTGTTCTACCTTGTGTCAGGGTGCTCAAATGACAAATATTTAAGGAAACTCCAAAGATGACACTGAGACCACAGCACTCTAGCATTCAAAAGTGAAAGAAAAGCTGGGCATGGTGGTGCACGCCTTTAATCCCAGCACTTGGAAGGCTGAGGTAGGAGGAGCGTTGTGAGTTTGATGTTGGCTTGGGCTATAACTCGAGGGCAGGGCCAGCCTGAGCTACATAGTGCGACCCTGCCTCAAAAACCTAGGGCCGGAAGTTTGGCTCAGTGGCTTAAGCATCTGCCGGGCAGGAGCGAGGTTGTGAGTTTGATCCCCAGTGCTGCTAAAAAAAAAAAAAAGGTGAAAGAAAACTTGTAACACGGCCAGTGGAAGTGGGGCAAACCTGGTGAGCGAAAGAAAAAGGGAAAGTGCTGACAGACAACCAGCCAATCAGAGATCTCCAAGTGATCACCCCCAAGAATTCATCCTGCAGTTTGTGACTTGGTTTCCTTATTTGCCCTACACTAGCTCACTTAGTACATGGGAAGAAAAACTTGCTATCTCTTCAATAAGCACCTCACTGCTGACCCAGGACAGGTGCCATGCTGGATGAAAGCACTTGCCCAGATCCCATATGGTTTAGTCAAGGAAGTGGACAAGCAAAGTGGCAGGGACGCGACAGGGCAGTGATCTCACAACAGGGCACAGCGGTCCCACTGTGTCGCCCAGGCAGGGCATTCTATCTGGCCTTGGGCAGGTGAGAGGGAGGGTGTCTGAGGAAGGACTTCTAAAGTCAGGGAGGTCAACAGAAGCGCCAAGGTAGAAGGGACCCAGACCAAGCAGCCTGTAGCAAAAGGCAGGCCAAGGCAAGAGGAGCTCAACTGCCCACAGAGGGCCAGGAAGGAGCCAGCGCTTCTTCGTTGAGGTTGCGGGCACCCCAGGCAACACTGTACTCGGGGTGCCCAGTCCTCAGAGCCCTGAAAATCTGCATGCATCCTCTCTTGTTCCACGTGCTGCTGGCTGCTGCCCACACTAGCCAGATGCAGTTGCCACCGTCTCTCCCAAGTCTGGCTGCTCCGCAGAGCTGAGCAATGCCTCAAGCAGGCCACTGCTCTACGGGCTCACCTTGGGATACACGCCTCTGCGGACTCGGTGAAAAACTTACTGAACCTGGAGGAAAACACCTCTTTCTCTATCCTCTACCATTATTTTATAAGTTTTACTGATACAGTTTACAACTTGCTCATTTAGGATACAGTTTACATCCATACAATCCGCTCATTTAAGGGTACAGTATATGCTTCAGCTGGGCCTGGTGGACGCACAGCTGCAAACTCAGCACTTTGGGAGGCTACAGGAAGAAGATCAAAGCTTGAGCCCAGTCTGAGCCATCAGCAACTTAGCAAGAGCCTATCTCTTTAAAAAAGGTAGATGTAGCTGCAGATACAGTTCAGCATGCAGGCCCTGGGTTCAATCCCCAGTAACCACCCACCCCAAAAAGTGTATAAAATTCAATTTTTTTCTTGCTGAGTATGGTGGTGCAGGCCTATAATCCCAGCACTTAGAAGACTGAGGCAGTAGGACTGCTGTGAGTTTGAGACCACCAGATTGGTCAACATAGTAAGACTCTGTCTCAAAAAAAGAAAAAAAAAAAAATCAATATTTAAAATCATATCCACAGGTGAATGTGGTGGCATGCATCTGTAATGCCAGCACTTGGGAGGCTGAGCCAAGAGGATCACTGTGGGTTCAAGGCCAGCCTGGGCTACACAGCAAAGCCCTGTCTCAAAAAACCAAAACCTACCCCCCTCAAAAAACAAAACAAAACAAAACAAAACAAAAACACAACCACAAACTGTGACCATCACCACAATCAATTTGGTTTTTTTTTTTTTTTTTTTTTTTGGTGGCACTGGGATTGAACTCACAGCCTCACGCCTGCCAGACAGGCACTTAAGCCACTGAGCCAAAGTCCCAGCCCTAGTTTTTGAGGCAGGGTCGCACTATGTAACTCAAGCTGGCCTTGTACTCACGTTGTAGCCCAGGCTGGCCTCGAACTCACAACGCTCCTCCTACCTCAGCCTCCCGAGTGCTGGGATTAAAGGCGTGCGCCACTACGCCCGGCTACCACAAACAATTTTATACTTCTTTTCGTAAAAAAATAATCCTAATTGGGCATGGTGGCACACGCCTTTAATCCCAACACTAGGGAGGCTGAAGTAGGAGGAACATTTTGAGTTTGAGTCCGGCTTGGGCTACAATGTGAGCTCAAGGCCAACCTGAACTACATAGTGTGGCCCTGTCTCAAAAAACTAGGGCTGGAAGTTTGGCTCAGTGACTTAAGCACCTGCCTGGCAGGCATGAAGTTGTGAGTTTGATCCCCGGTGCCACACACACACAAATAAATAAAATAAAAAAATAATCCTTTAGCCAAGCTTTATTCTTTATTTAATTAAATTAATTAATTTATTTTTCTGAGACAGACTCTCACTATGTAGTTCAGGCTGGCACTATAGCCCAGGCTGGCTTTGAAACCATGGTGGATCCTCCTGTCTCAGCCTCTAGGATTATAGGTGTCTGCCACCATGCCAAGTTTAATTTTATACTTTCATCAACACATAAAGAAATGCCAGCCAGGCATGGTGGTACACATCTGTAATCCAGCACTCAGGTGGCTGAGGCAAAAGAATTGTAGTGAGTTTGAGCCCAGCCTGAACTACAAAGTGACACTGTCTCAAAACAAAGGAGCAAACAAACAGAAACTCCATAGCCATGAGCAGCCACTCCAAACTTCTTTGCAGTTTCTGGCAACTACTAAGCTACTTTCTGAATTTATAGATTCTGGACTTTTTGAGACAGGGTCTCTCTACACAGTTCAGGGTGGCCTTGAGCTCACTTAGTAACCCAGGTTGGTCTTGATTGCAATGATCCTCCTGCCTCAGCCTTCCTAGTGCTGGATTATAGGCGTGTGCCACCACGCCAGGTTCTACTCTAGACATTTTGTATAAAAGAGATCATGCAATACACAGTCTTTTGGAAATGGTTTATTTTACTTACCACAGTGTTTTCAAGGTTCTCAGTATTTTACTGCTTTCTATGGCTGAATAAGCCTACTGTATGGATGTATTACATTTTGTCTGCCATGTCATCAGTTTGATTATTTGGGCTGTTACCACTTTTTCATTATTATGAATAACACTGTCTCCACATTATTTGGTTAAGAGTTTCTTATTTCTGAACTTGGGGAAGATGTCTTGGCATCTCCACTGCCAGTTCCCACCCTGGGGACATCAAGCCCCCATCGCCCCCTACATCACAGCTCCATCCTTCCAAGCCCATTTATTAGACGTCCTACCTAGATGTCTCTCACACACACGCTGTGCTGTTCACAGCACATCCTCTACCCCCACACCACACACACAGGGCATCTGTTCCCACCCAGATGTTGTAACCTTGCTCAAGACCTTACTATTATATGCATCTTTTCCCTTTGCCTTTTCTATGTACACAACTTCACGTTTCCATTGCTGAATGGAGCTTTTGAGGGATGAAGTCTTTTGAGTGTCTCCACATCATTCAGTCATTCATAGTCATTTACTGGAGCCCTGTGTACTTAGTTTGGAGGAGACAATGATGAAGACCCAGTCCCTTCCCTCAAGGAACTTAGGGTCTATTGAGGGAGGCAGACAATCGGCGTCCAGTGTGCTAAACACTCACAGAGGGAGGCACAGGGCATGACGGGTGGGGCCGTGGCTCAGGGTTGGTTACAGAAGGTCTCGGGAGAGGCTCTTGAGGTGGAGCTGTGAGGAAAAGTCTCAGCAGAGGCACGCACAGCTCTGCTCTGTGGCCACAGGTGTGGGCTGGAGGGAGGAAACGAAGAGGCAAGGAGGTAACGGGCAGGGGCAGATTCTGCTGGCAACAGCACTCAACCATGTCCTGCAGTGATGGAGAACAACTGAGCGATTTTCAGCAGGGGAAGGGGAAGGGGAAGGGGAAGGGGAAGAGGAAGGCCATCTGTTTTAGAAATACATTTGCAGCAGTGTACACGAGGGACTGAAGGACGTGAGACCAGGAGCAGCGAGACCAGTCACCAAGAGGCTGTCACAGTAAACGGAGAAGAGTGCAAGGGCGAGTGCCATGGCAAGGGCTGGCCCAAGACACCTGGAAGGGTACAGACAGCAGGGATGGGCTGAGTGGGCGGGAAGCTCACAAGGAGCGGCCGAAGGCTTCCTGCTGACATGGGCCAGCAGCTCCTCTTGGATGAAAACATTCAAAACCAATCTTCCCCGATGCTGGTGACAGCTGACAGGCTTTCTCCAGAGTGACAAAATCGCTTCCAAATGAAATCTTAAACTGAACCATAAGGGACCAGACTCCGGTGTTCTGGCCTTTTCCCTCCTTCCTGAGAGTCCTAGGGATCCAAGGCAAGATCTGAAAAGCTCTGGATGCTGGAAGCTTCCCTTCAGAGGATTCAGGGCAACATCACCCCTCACCTCCCACCCGATGCATACCCAGTCCACATCCCCCACCCCCAGGACTCTGTGCCCTCTCTGCGGGAGTCCCGCAGTGTCTCAGGGCAGCTGGCACTCAGACGCGCACTGCCGTCTTCTTCCTAATGTCAGGGGACCAAAGGCTTGCCGCCCCTGACACTGGGTGCATTTGCTGCCATGAGCTATCATGCTCGCTCCAGTCCAGTCATCTCTCCAGGGAGAGCTGGCTTTAGGCTTCCTCACTATCTTCTTAGCATAGAAACATTTATGGACAGATGACTTAATACACTCATCCTCTCTTGTCACCCCTAAAAAGTAAAATCAACAACTCTAATGACCAACTATGAGAAAGAAGACGGGGGAAAAAAGTCCAAAGATCAAGAGTTTGGGTTGAAAGCCCATATATCCTAAAGATGTTCAACAACATTTAAGCATAAATAAAAATCTCGATGTAATGATGATAATACACTAAGCAAAATAATTCCAAATACAGTACCACATAGTTTGCCAAAAGAAGAAAGAAACCCCACTAAAAGTATCTTTAAGCAATCCAATAGAAAATATCACAGAGAAGCTGGGTGTGGTGGTGCACGCCTTTAATCCCAGCAGTGGGTAAGCTGAGGCAGGAGGATCCTTGTGAGTTTGAGACCAGCCTGGGCTACGAAAAGTTCAAGGTCAACCTGAACTGCATAGTGAGACCCTGTCCTAAAAAATAGGGTGGCGCACGCCTTTAATTCTAGCACTTGGGAGGCTGAGGTAGGTGGAGCACTGTGAGTTCGAGGCCGGCTTGGGTTACAACGCGAGCGAAAGGCCGGCCTGAGCTACATAGTGCGACCCTGCCTCAAAAAAACTAGGGCTGCGAGTTTGGCTCAGTGGCTTAAGCGCCTGTCTGGCAGGCGCGAGGTTGTAAGTTTGATCCCTGGTACCAAAAAAAGAAAATATCACAGACAGCAAGGAAGTTCAAGGTGTGTGTATGTGGGAGGTGCTGGGCGTATTAACAAAGTAGGTTCCGGGTTGCAGGAACACACATTCCAACCAGCACGTCACGACTGACTTGGTTTAGACCATAGTATCTCTAGACCAAGAGTCCTTTAGGGCTACATTACTTAATCTCCAGCACCTAATAAAATGGACACATAACAGGACCATAATTACTATTTGAGGATTGTGAAGCTACAGAATATTTAATAAAGAGAACAAATAAGGGAGTAGAAAGTGATTAATTTTACCAGTCTTTTTTTTCTTTTTGAGACAGGGTCTCACTACATAGTCCAGGCTGGTGCTGAACTCATGGTGATCCTCCTGCCTCAGCCTCCGGAGTGCTGGGGTTACAGGTATGCATCACCATGCCTGACTTACCAGCTATTAAAGAACATTATAAAATAAGAATTTAGGCAACATGATTTTGGTACAAAAACAACAAAGTCAAATCAGTGAAACAAAAATATTAGAAAAGACTCAATTTTAAAGATTTATTATTTGATAAAATAATGGTGACCACATATGATAGGATATCAAAGTTATAACTGAATAAATACATAAGAGGAAATAAATCTCTCTTAATTTATGCTTCATATTTTAGGAGGCTGCCCCCAACTGGCGGTGACTGCTTGGTTCTGCAAGCTTCTGCGGCGTCCACTTTCCTGTGAGTACTTAGCTTGAAGGAGACAACGTGTTGCCGTGCACCCACTTCTACCTTTCCGAAGGGCTCCCACACTGACCTCATGACCAGTGCAGCCTCCTTCCCTGGCCTCTGAGCCTCACTGGCCCTTCTGATGAACAGAAAACTGAATCTCCCAGATTCAGAGGTGAGCTGAGGTTAGCCGTGACTTAAAACTTATTTTGTCATATGGTGTTTCTACGGGTGACTGACAGGCATGTGTGCCACCTGATCAGGTTCACAAGATAAAAACTAACATTCTAATCGATAACTTTGTCTTTGATGCTATGGTACAACAGACGGTGGCATTTAGGAAACAGTATCAAAGTAATAAATCATTACTAAAAGCATACTGTGTGCGGGATCCTTTACTAAATCCTATGGGGGATACAAAAATTGACAACCTTTTAGGAGAAAATAACAGTAAGGGAGACAGGGAAAGGTAAAGAGTTAATCAGCTTGAAAGATGATAAAAGATAACAAGGCCAAAGAGGGCCACGGTGCCGTTAGCCACAGTGCAGAGACACCGGGAGGCGAGCAGAGAGCGGGTCCGGCGGGCGGCTCCCGCCGGCCAGTCAGCGATCAGGCGCACTCTGCGCAGGCTCTAGGCCGGAGAGGAGGAGTGAAGGCCCTGCCTACGGGAAGGAGGCGGCAAGGAGGCCGAGGAGTGCGTCCACTGGCAGGGTACCCACAGATGTGCCGGGACAGGGTCAGCTGTGTGTATGCCGGCCAGAGCTCAGAATGGATGGAATTTCCACTCAAAGGCAAGCGGTTTGACCGCAGGAAATGCTCAAACATCAGCTCTGCTTTGAGTCCCCGAAAGCTTCCTGACAGAATTCCCTAGGAAAATAAAGGAGTGCTGGATGCAAAAAATCTCCCATCTCAGTCACACCAGGCAAACAATTCCTTTGAGTTTACCGCTCTCTGTCCTCCCAGAGCAAGCCCACAAAGAATTAAACAGAAATCTGCTTTCTTTTTACCCTCAGCAAATAACATCACTGAAAAAGACAAAATGATCTGCAACACCGGTCTGAAAACAATTAGGAAGCAGCAGCAGTGGAGTGGAGATCTGGGTGCAGAGAGGATGAAGTTGAGGAACTCATGAATGAGAAAGGCTGGGTAACAGACAGCGGGACCTGTCAGCAGTAACCCTTCCAGAGCTTGTCTGCCACCTGGGTGTGAGGGCTGGTGCTAGGATTTCTTCCCCAAAGCCAACAGCTCAAGCAATAAGAGCAGAAACTCCACGTGACACATCAGCTGGCTCTCAGATACTCCATTATTCTTCCAGGGCCTCAAGGTGAGAGACGCCCTCACACCTCCACAGCCTTTCCCAGTGCCAACAGCACGGCGAGGCCAACCTGGACAAAATAGCACCAGGATCACAGGAAACCTCAGCTGTACATGGTGGGAGAGGGAGGAAACTCTTCAAATCTTGGGGTCTTTTGAGTTGGGGTAGGTACTTAAAAATTTTTTTTTTTTTTACTGGAAGATAAGACCCATTCCAAGTTTACAGAGACTGACCACACTCATGTGAATGAGACCCACAGATCAAGAAACAAAATGTCCCAGCATTCTAGAAGGCCAGAGTGCCCTCTCTCAATCTACTCGCCCCAAGTGACAGCCTCTTCACTGATTTCTAATAGCACAGGTCAGTTTTTTCATTTTACAGAAACAGAATCCAATAGTATGCACTCTCCATATGACCAGGCCACTCACACACTGCTTACACTTTCCCTCTGGAGAGCTTTTGGCAGTATCTTCTGAGATATAAAACCCACATACCTTTCATCCAGCTATTTCATTCGTATTTATCCTACAAATACATCAATGCATCTATATGTGTATATGAATATCCACGCCTACACAGGCAGATCTACTGCAACAATATATACTTGTCTTTTTGAGACAGGGTCTCACTATGCAGTTCAAACTGGCCTTGAGCTCACTTTGTAGCCCAGGCTGGTCTTGAACTTGCCATGATCCTCCTGCCTCAGCCTCCTGAGTGCTGGGGTTACAGGTGTGTGCCACCACGCCTGGTGTTCAATATTTATTATTTATTTTTCAATATTTACTTTTTAAAAATTTAATTTAATTTTTTTGTGGTATTGGGGATTGAATTCAGGGTCTTGTGCATGCTAGGCAAGCACTCTACCACTGAACTACATCCCCAGCCCTCCGACTATATTTGTAATAACGTAAGACTGAAAACAGGAGACTGAATAAATTATGACATGCCCAAAGAAACACTATGCAGCCAATCTTTCTTTCTTTCTTTCTTTCTTTCTTTCTTTCTTTCTCTCTCTCTCTCTTTCTTTCTTTCTTTTTCTTTGTGTTTTGGGTTTTTTTTTGGTACCAGGGATCAAACTTGCAACCTCATGCCTGCCAGGCAAGTGCTTATGCCACTAAGCTAAATTCCCAGCCCTATTTTTTGAGACAGGGTCTCACTATGCAGTTCAGGCTGACCTTGAGCTCACTTTGTAGCCCAGGCTGGTCTCAAACTCACAAGGATCCTCCTGCCTCAGCCTCCTGAGTGCTGGGATTAAAGGTGTGCAACACCACACCCAGCTAGTCAATTTTTTAACAGAAAAGAAGTTCAGCTGGCTGTAGTGACATATTCCTGCAATCCCAGCGCTTGGGAGGCTGAGGCAGGATGATCGCCCTGAGTTCAAGGCCAGTCTGGGTTACACAGTGAGTTCAAGGCCAGCTTCAACTATATAGTGAGACTCTGTCTTAAAAAAAAAAAAAAAAACCTGTATCTTTATACCTATCGTTATTAAAAATGTTCACAATATATTTTCAAGAAGAAAAAGAACAAGTTATAGAACAGTACAAAAACAATAAGCACATGCTACATGGGATGTGTTAGTATATGCATAAAAAAGAAATTTCTGGAAATACTATTCAAACTATGAACAGATGATAACTATGTGGGATAAGAAAATAACTTTTGTTTTTAGTTCTGACAATTCTTTAATTTTTTAACAAGAGTGACATTTCTTTTTGTACCGGGGATCGAACTTCCAATCTTACGCTTGCCAGGTAGGTGCCTGTGCCACTAAGCTAAATCCCCAGCCCATAAGAGTAATATTTATTGTTAAATTTTTTTGTATATTAATATTACAGAAATACATGAAGTAGTAAAAAGCTCTATTTTGTTTAATTTGCTCTCTAAGAGGAATGCCTCTTTATGTAGAATAAAGAATAAAAGCCTGTCAAATTCTCCATCAGGCATGGCCGAAGGAAGCCATGGGACCTGGGGGTCTCAGCTCCAAGTTCACCAAGGGCTTCCGGCTGCAGTGACCACCTTGGTCCGTGCTGGCTCCAGCAGTGCACGTGCATGGCCATGGAGGGGAGATGGCTCGGGAAGTGTCTCAGCAGAATGACACACATACATGGGGTGGGGAGCCAGGGCCAAAGATCTGACTGGATCACTAACCAAATCACAAGACAGAAACAGCTGGGATAATGGAGAGATGGCAGGAGAGGCCACAGGACTAAACCCTCAAGTCACTCCTCATAAGATTAGGTTACCTTTAAGTGACACAAAAGCAGCAGTTTCCCAAATCAGGAAATTCTCTTCTGTAGGCAAAACATAATGACCATTTAAAAAAGGCCATTTTTCAGATTGCTAAATTTATTTTAACTTAAAAGAAATGGACTTAGTTTAAAAACAGCAGAATAAAGACCTCCTCTAGAGAGTCACACAAGAGCAACCAGGAGAATGAGAAACAGAAACATCACATCTTTGACAAAACTGGAGACATCTGTGACCCCGAACCCCAGTATATGAGTAAGAAGAGCCAAATGCTGTAAAGGTCAAAAAAGGGTGTGGGAAAGCGAGAAGAGCATGCCTGTTGTTACAGATGTCGGACAAAGCACACCATGCCATTACTCAAAAGTAAATGCTGGATACTGGGAGCCAAAGCAGTGATCCATTGTTCCAAGCAGTGGGACCGGTTCAGGACTGGTGACCAAAGTATCCTCATACCTGGGTTAGTGTGAACAATTATAAACACAACCAAATGAGTAGGAAGCTGTCTGTCAATGAGTAGGGTGACAGCAACTGGTCTGAGGACAAGAACGGGTTCCAGCACCATTCCCATATAGAACATTCAAGGAAAATCCCTGTTAAGCAAGGCCCTCTCCCAAGGAGTTTTCCACAGATCTCTCCAAGATGAAGGAATTACCTCCACAAAGACAATCAATTATTTTTTTCCCCACAGTACCAGTGCCTCTGCACTGAGTTGCATCCCTAGGCATTTAATTTTAATTTATTTAATTTGATTTTATTTTGAATCCAAAATTCGGAGATACCAGCAGATGTTATGGTTAAATGCACAAGTTCTTAATAGATCTGCAAGCAGTAAGACACTGCATCATGGTAATAATGTGCCCTACGCAGAGCGCAAGGCCTTCCAACCTTGTAGGGCTGGGTATGGAACCCAGAACTAAACTGGGTGTGGTGGCGCATGTCTATAATCCCAGCACTCGGAAGGCTGAGGCAGGAGGATCACTGGAGGTCTGAGGCAGGCCTGGGCTACAGAGTGAGACCAAGGTCAGCCTGGACTACATGGAGAGACCCTGTCTCAAGAGATGGAAAAAAAAAAAAAAAAAAAAAAAAAGGAACAAGGAACCTAGGACCTCACAAGCTCACACAAAGGCTCCACACTGAGCTGGACTCCACTCTCAGCTCACACATTTAATCTCTTTCAAAACTTTATGATACACCATTAGAATGTCAGTCTCACAGCTCTGTGGTACAGATCAGAGGGGATAAGCACCTAGCATAATCCCAGCCAAGAAGCAGAAGGCCCAACATCCAGGTTTAAATCAGGAGACTAACACACTCCTAGACAAGAGTAGCTGCAATCTTAGGATTTACAGAGTATCTTCATGTGTCTTTCCTTTGATCTTCAACATTGCCCTGGAGTGTGTGGAATGTGGTCTAGGCAGACAGGATCTCCACTGTGCACCAAAGAAATTAAGGACAAGAAGCCGGGCATGGTGGCGCACGCCTTTAATCCCAGCACTCTGGAGGCTGAGGTAGGTGGAGCGTTGTGAGTTTGAGGCGGGCTTGGGCTACAACGTGAGCAAGGCTGGCCTGAGCTACATAGTGCAACCCTACCTCGAAAAAAATAGGGCTGGAAGTTTGACTCAGTGGTTTAAGTGCCTGCCTGGCAGGTATGAAGTTGTGAGCTCGATATCCAGTGCCACAAAAAAATAAAATAAAATGAAATAAAAATAAAAATTAAAAAAAATTAAAAATTAAGAAGAAAAAGTTTTTTAAAAAGCAAAGCAGCTGGGCCTGATGGTGCATGCCTGTAATCCCAGCACTCAGGAGGCTGAGGCAGGAGGATCATTGTGAGTTAGAGACCAGCCTAGGCTAGCTACAGTGAGCTCAAGGCCAGCCTGAACTTCATAGTGAGACGCTGTCTCAAAAAGACAAAAACCAAAAACCAAAAACCAAACAAACAAAAAAACAAAAACAACAACAACAAAAAGCAAAACAAAACAAAAAACACCCCCAAAAGGAAAAAAATAAAATAAAATGAAACTCACCACCAAAAGGGGCAGGGTTTGATATTGAGATTCACAGTCTTTATGCTGTGGTGCTGCTGCAGTGCGTGTGCATATACTTCTCTCTGCCTCTGAGCTACAGCCCCGTTCCTTAGAATTTTCAATAACAGAAATCTCCCTGCTTCTATACCTATTTCCCATTCCCTAACCCCTAGGGGCAGGGACCATGGCTAGTTTCTTGTCCTTGGTCTCCTGGAGGTTTTTTTTTTCTGCCCTGAGACTGGGTTTCGCTATGTAGTTTAGGCTGGCCTGGAATTCTCAGTGATCTTCCTGCCTCAGCCTCCCAAGTACTGGGATTACAGACATGTGCCAAACACACCAGGCAACTGTTTTGTTTTAAAATAGAACCTTGCTTTATAGTTCAGACTGGCCTTGAATTTGCAGGGATCCTCCTGCCTCTGTTTTGCAAGTGCTAGGATTATAGGCATGTGCCACCAAGCTTAGCTAAATCACATTTTTTTTCAAAGATGAAGAACAGTACTATTTAAATCACAGTGTAATAAGGTCTGCTTTAATAGCTAAAGCTCATTTGTAAGCAGGTGCTGAGACATATAATAAAATGTTTCTCAATATTTAAAAATAGTTGGTTAAACCTAGGACAAGCCAGGTATAGTGGTGCATACCTATAGTCCCATCTACTCTTTTTTTTTGAGATAGGGTCTCATTACATAGTCCAGGCTGACCTTGAACTCACTATGTAGTCCAGGATGGCCTCAAACTCATGGCGCTCCTCCTGGCTCAGCTGGGATTACAGGTGTACCTCACCACACCCAGCTCAACCCAACTACTCCTTTTTTTTTTTTTTTGCGGCACTGGGGATCGAACTCACAACCTTGCGCCTGCCAGGCAGGCGCTTAAGCCACTGAGCCAAACCCCTGGCCCTAGTTTTTTCCTCCTACCTCAGCCTCCCGAGTGCTGGGATTAAAGGTGTGCGCCACCACGTCCGGCTCCGACCCTAGTTTTTTGAGGCAGGGTTGCACTATGTAGCTCAGGCCGGCCTTGTGCTCGCGTTGTAGTCCAAGCCAGCCTCGAACTCACAACGCTCCTCCTACCTCAGCCTCCCGAGTGCTGGGATTAAAGGTGTGCGCCACCACGCCTGGCTGACCCATCTACTCTTAAGGTTAAGGATCTTGAGCGCATGAGATGAGACCAGCATAGACAGTAGAGAGACATCCTCAGCTCAAAAAAAAAATAAATAAATAAAAATAAAAATAAATAAATACATTAAATAAAATAAACTGGGGACATAGTAGTGCTGCCTGTAATCCCAGCACTTGGGAAACTGAAGCAGGAAGATCACTGAGTTTGAAGCCAGTCTGGGTTTCATAGTGAGTTCAATGCCAGCTTGGACTATATTGTGAGGCACTGTCTCAAAACACACGCACACATATGCACACATGCACACCCAGAAACCGAGGCATGTGTGAAAATATTGTCACTTGTCATCATCCCCATTAAGGAGGGAAGGAAATGAGGGGCATGGACTGGGCAGGTTGCTGAGTGGTGGTTCTAGGTCTGGGTGCGGACCCAACTGGCTCTAGTTGGTTTCTACTAGGGGATCTGGGGCATCACTGGTTGTGTCTGCACGGCAGCAGTAAGGCTCAGTTTTTACTTCTTCCTCTGTATCTTTCAGGAGAAGCATAACAATACAGTGATTTCCATTTTCTGAAAAAGGAACTTTTTTCTTTAATGGTCCAAGGGGTTCCCCGGTAATCTTGGTTACTTTATTTAAATGCTGAGTAAGTCCTTCCCTTCAATAATCACTGCGAAGATAAAGCTTCCTTGTCCGAAATACAGGAAATATGAAATAGTGCTGCTTAGATTAGGAAGATATTGTCAGCTGTATATAATTGCTGCCAAGAAGGCTGCTGAAAGCTAGCTGTATGTGACAGCTCCTCTGAGGTGCTGTCCCTCATGGGGAGGGTAAAGTAAAACAATGCTGAGAAACAGCTTAGGCCTGTGCCTTCTAAACATTCATTACCCTCATCATTCCTATAATTAAAATAGCTACTGCCAGAGTCTTGCTCTTTGATGACGTATGACTCTGTCTATTTTAATGTTTTCCAAGGCAGGCTGACTTACCGTTAATACTGCCTACCTGCTACCACCCTCTCCCCAGGCACTAAGAAAGGGAGCTGTGAATGGTGGCAGCGCACAATCAAGAATTATTGTACTGAGTTTAATTCACACTAGGAACTTCTATCTTATTCTTCTCAACCTCTCTTAGTGATACCAGCACCACCACAAACTACTACACACAACCTATTTTTCACATCAGGCCTGCCAGATCTATGCTGAAGACTTCCCAAGGCTCAGAAAATAGTGAATTCACCCAGAATCTGGGTCCCTTGCGGCTTCAGGGTTAGAGAGGGCCCAGCCCAGGGAGTGAATACCTCATTACAGATTAAGCTTCTACAAAAAAACCTCTCTCACTGTCACAGCCCAAATGCTGGCTCCCAACAACCATGACAGAAGAAAAGAGTCTCTGTTGTGGCTTTTGAAACACACAAAATAGATCACCCAACAGAAACACCGATTGTAGTTCTAGTTATCAGGAGCTTTGGACTACATTCTAGAAAGGTCTCATTTTAACCAAACCACAGCTGACGTGAAAAGATAAATTGTGTGAGGCTTTTGTTTTAAACTGTTGGGAGGCCACCGAATTTAAATAGCCAAAGGATTCCAGCCAAGACCGAAGAACTCAAACTGGGGTGAAATCACAAGGTCTTGCGCCATCTGTTTGAAAAGTAGGATTCAATTGTCTGACACCCGTCATCTTACGTTTCAAACCAGTACAGCACCCGAGAGCCAGGCACTGCACAAAAGAGTGCGCTTATCTTTTCCGACCCATGTTCTCAAGTGGTGTTCTCCTACGTCTTCGCCCACCTGTCTAGTCCTTCTCACTCTGTTGCCTCAATTCCCATTCCTACTGACCCAGTTCTCTGTTCTGGTCCTGCCTGAGGTCTCTGGAGAGCTGGGCCTACAGGGACGCATGAGTGAGAGGATCTCAGGTGCTCTGACCCTGCAGTAATCCCTCACCATCTGTCTGAGCTGTCATAACAAAATACACAGGCTGGGCGGCCTGAGTAACAAATATTCATGTCCTCACAGCTGTGGAGGCTTCCAAGTCCAAGATCAAGGTGCTCACCAATTTATTTTCTGGTGAGGACTCCTCTTCCTATTGGTCTGTAGACAGCTGCCTTCTTGCTGGGTCCTCACATAGCAAGAGAGGACAGTGGGAGCAGGTGAGCCTTCCATGCCTTTTCTTGTGAAGGGTGACAGGGAGAAACAGACAACCCTACTGTAAAGGGAAATGGCTATCCTAGAGGCTGGCTAGAATGAAGGCTTCAGAAAGAGCAGAGATCAGTTAGGCGGGCAGGAGCACAACATATCAGTCAGTCAGAAGTGATGACAATGACATGGAGGCATGACACTGCTTGAAAAGGAACAAGGCATCCAGTGTGAAGAATCCTGAGGCGGGACAGGCCACCACGACACCCCTGCCGACCCTCTGCGTTCTCTCACAGTGGGCTCCAGCCACCCCCATGCTGAGATCCTTTAGAGTCTGGGCAGACCAAGGCCCGTAATACAGGACAGGACCTCTGTCCCTCCTAGTCCCATGGAGGGGCGAGTAAAGGGAGGAAGACTTACGAAGACATCTAGAGCACTTGAGTCCTCAAGGGCCAGGACTGTCTTCCACGAAGCAGCAGCGTTACTGTATCAGACAAAGGCCAGATCTAGTCTTCCTGCTCAGGGCCCTCCAACTGCTTCCTTCCTCAGAGTGAAAGTCAGGGCTCTGCTAGGAACGGCCCAGCCTCAGGGCTTTGCACTTGCTGGCTGAGGGTTCTCCCTCAGGCCCTCCTCACAGGCACCTTCCCATTCTCTTTATCTGAATGTCAACACTCATCTAGACAATTCTCATCCCTGGGGTGATGCACTAGTATTTTGTCCTGAGCACTAGTCACTAAGATCCTTTGTACAATCTGACTTATTACTGTGCATCTCCTGCGCTAGCTTGTCATGTGTGTCACACAGGGGCAAGGATGCTTGCCTGTTGTGTCCTACAGTGGATGGTCAGCAGCTTGAACATGCATAGCACATGGATGAGGTGCTCTACTCACACTTGCTTATAACTGAGCTCCTTGAGGCCTGCTAAACACAAAGGATTACTGAGAGACAGAAGTCACACACAGTGCAGAGAGTAAGAGACCAGGTTCCCAACTCTGTATCACAGGCCTAGTGAGCAGAAACAAGATCCAAAAGCACATGAGGGACAAGAACTCCTGACCGCAAGGAGTAAGCATCTCAAGAAGAACTCAGCACCAACCCATGAAATAATCAGAGAACAAGCCAGAAGTTAAAATTGCAGCCAGATGTGGTGGCGCATGCCTTTAATCCCAGCACTTGGGAGACTGAGCCAGGAGGACCACTGTGAGTTCAAGACCAGCCTGGACTACAAAGTGAGTTTAAGGCCAGCCTGAACTGCATAGCAAGACCCTGTCTCAAAAAATAGGGGCAGGAATTTAGCTCAGTGGCATAAGCACCTGCGTGGCTGCAAGTTTGATCCCTGGTACGAAGAAAAAAAAAAAAGCTAAAATTGCTGTTTCAGCCAGGTGTAGTAGCGCACGCCTTTAATCCCAGCACTCGGGAGGCTGAGGTAGGAAGGGCGTTGTGAGTTCGAGGCCGGCTTGGGCTACAATGCGAGCGCAAGGCCATTTGGAGCCACATAGTGCGACCCTGCCTCAAAAAACCAGGGCTGGGAGTTTGGCTCAGTGTGTGAGTTTAATCCCTGGTGCCTCAAAAAAAATAAAAAAACAAAAAAATTTAAAAATAACAAAAATAAAAAAATAAAATAAAATTGCTGTTTCACAATGCAGTTATAACAGCTCCCATGCTCTGAAATTCTGTGGACCAAGCCAAGATCTCATTCAAGCCTCACAGTGCTAAAAGCTTTATCCTAAGCTGCACCTTGTAGAGGAAGAACAAAGGTTCAGAGATAGGAAGCAGTTAGCCAAGGAACACAGCAGACTTGGAATCTACGCCAACTGTACCAATTCCAAAGTCCACGCTCTGTCCGGCCCTGTCTAGCTCCTAGCAAGTCCAAATGAAGAGCACCGGGGCTCCGGTTCCTGGGGATCAGCCTGCCCAGACCTTGAAGCCTAGCAGAGTCCCTACTAGAGTTCGAAGAGGCATCAGGAGAGCACCAACAGTAACAGCTGTAAGAGCAAAGCCTGACTACTTACAACCTGGCTACTACTGTGAAAAAGTCTGACATACTGAATCATTTCAATGACTCAAAGTGCTATAATTAGGCTCATTTTATGGTCAAGGAAATGAAAGCAGAGAGGTTAAACATTCTCTTCTAGCCAGCTGTGGTGGCACACACCTATAATCTCTGCACTTGGGAGGCTGAGGCAGGAAGATCACCCATGAGTTCGGCACCAGGCTAGGCTACGTAGAGAGTTCAAGGTCAGCTTGGACTACACAGCAAAACAAACAAACACTCCCAAAAAACAACAAACAAACAAACATTTGCTCCTAAGCGGCACAACCACTATTGGGATCTAGACATTTGGCTTCAGTTCATTCTCACAGACTATTCAATAGCAGGGGAGAAAAGGCCACCAAACATGCACACAGCATACACGCACAGGCCACATGGCAGAAGTCCCCTTCCAGTTTCTTTGTGGCATGTCCACAGCTACTAATAATAGCTGCATTCGGCGCTCTTCCCAACTCCCACCATTCTTAGTCTGCCTTGGACGTGTCTGTTGCTGGGTCGTCCCCCAAAGGCCCCTGATCTAATGGTAAAGTGCTATTCCCTAAAGATACTCCCATCAATTAGTGGTGAAATTTAAATCTGCCACGCAGAAAGCTCTCTGTGCATTTACCCAGGCAAATGAGCAGCACTGGAAGGAAAGTCGCACTTTGAGTATTCTGTGAAAGGCAATTTTTACAGCTGGCTTCCAATTGCAGCTGAGGAGCCAAGGGTCACCTCTGACCTGTGGGCCATGCGGACAAGCTGACAGGCAGCGACAGCCCTCAGGCCACAGCTGCAGGTTCAGTGCCTGCTGAAGAGCTGCTGAGGAAAAAGCTCACTTCCTGACCTTTCTTCCTTCATCTCCTGACAAACTACCACAGGGCCAACCTTTTATTTTGGAGTCTTGGTTAAGACTGATGTCTCGCTGTGTAGTATCAGTAAGAACACCAACTTATCTGTGCCACAATGGTCAAAATTTCATTAGAGAGCAATAGCCTGGCATGGAAAACCCCACGGTGATAAGGATGCGTGGGACCGCAGTCTCAATCTCCAAACCACACTGAGTGTCACAGGAGAGAGGAGCCACAAACACTGCGTGCAGGGCCCACCAGGCACCTGCACAGGTGGAGGACTCAGCTGCTACAGGAGTGTGGGAATTATGGGGTAGCCATCCTCATCCTTGCCCCCTGCCTGGCCCCCTCAGCCCTAAAAGATACGAACCATGAAGCCACAGCTAGCAGCCCAGAGATCCCCTAACAGTTCCAGCAATCTATCTCCTGCCTCTTCTGGGACTGATATGTGTCCTAAGATGTCTCAAATCATCATGTTCAACATGCTAAAATGAATTATTCAAGACTGCCTCCTAGGTAGACACTGACATAACTGTAGACATATGTCTGTCAAAAGTCATGCACAAAGCAGGGCGTGGTGGCACACGCCTTTAATCCCAGCACTTGGGAGGCTGAGGTAGGAGGAACGTGTGTGTGTGTGTGTGAGTTCGAGGCTGGCTTGGGCTACAACGAGAGCACAAGGCCAGTCTAAGCTACACAGTGCGACCCTGCCTCAAAAAACTAGGGCTGGGAGTTTGGCTCAGCAGCTTAAATGCCTGCTTGGCAGGCGCAAGGTTGTGAGTTCAAACCCTAGTGCCACACACACACACACACACACACACAAAAAAAAAAAAAGTCATGCACAAGTGTGTTCACATCAGCACTATTATAACTGCCCTGAACTGGAAAGTACCCCAAATGCCCAGGAAGAACAGAAGAAATAAATCAGTTGTGGAATATTCACACGATGTAACTGTATGGAGCAATGTGATGGCACACTTCTGTAGTTCCAGCACCAGGGAGGCTGAAGCAGGAGGATTGCTCGAAGCTCGAGCCCAGGCTGGGCTACATAGTGAGACCCTATCTTTCAGACACACACACACACACACACACACACACACACTCATAGATGAATTTATGGATCCAATTGTGGATGAATCTTACAGGCACAATGTTGAGTGAAAGAAGGCAGACAAAGACGTGCATTTGCCATGATTCCACTATGCTAAGAATACTGCAAACTGATTTCATTTAATTCTTGAAAACTCCCTTTAAGAGACTTGTTCCCCTCTCTCCCTCCCTCCCTCTGTCTGTCTCTTTCTTTTTTTTTCTGGTACTGGGGACTGAATTCACAACCTCGCACTTGCTAGGCAGGCGCTTACACCACTGAGCCAAATCCCCAGCCCTATTTTTTGAGACAGGGTCTCACTATGCAGTTCGGGCTGGCCTTGAACTCACTTTGTAACCCAGGCTAGTCTCAAGCTCACAAGGATCCTCCTGCCTCAGCCTCCTGAGTGCTGGGATTAAAAGCATGCGCCACCACGCTCAGCTTCTTTCTTTCTTTCTCAGACAGGGTTTCACTACGCACTTCTGGTTGGCCTTGAACTCACTACATATGTAGCTCAGGTTGGGCTTAACTCATGGCAATCCTCCTCCTTCAGCCTCCTGAGTGCTGGGATTACAGACGTTCACTACCAAGCCCAGCTCTTCCATCTTTCTTGTGGCAGTATTGAACTGAAGACCTCTGCAATGAGCTACATCTTCATTCCTGTATTTTTATGTTTGGAACTGTTATGGTTTATACATTGTGTCAACTTGAGAAGTCTAGAAGCTTAATTAAGTAAGGCAGCAGCTCTACATCCTAGGGTGTAGAGTAGAAGCAGTTACCTGGTCATTGTGTCAATTTGAGAAGGTCAGAAGTTTAACTGAGAGACTCAGCAGGGAGCCAGGGGGGTCTTACTTTGTAAACATCCTCATCCCGTGCAAAGGAAGGCAAGGAGATTTGTGAATGCTACACCCACCCTGGGGGGGGGGGGCGGGCTGTGTACACTATAAGAGAGGAGAAGAGGCTTGCTTTTGCCCTCTTTTACTCTGGCTGCTTTTTGCTTGGCTGCTGCCTTGAAGTGTTGCCTCAGTGCCATGCTACTCTGCCTTGGAGCCAGCTGATTATGGACTGAAACCTCCAAAAACTGTAAGCTAAATAAACCTTTCCTTCCCTAATTTTGGGTGTTGGGTATTTTGTCTCAGCAAGGAGTGAAAAGTAACCAAGACAGGAACTGAGTTTTGCTAAATTTCAGGATGAGTCCAACCTTCCCATACACTTGCCTCAGCTTCCCAGAGCACTGAGATTACAGGAGTGAGCACCACACCCAGTATGAAAGAGCTGGTTCTTGCCAAACAGAGGCTTGGTAATTGTGCATGAGCAAGTCAAGGTGTCACAGCTTGTAGACTTAAAACTGAATTAGGCCAGGGAAAAGGGTTCATGTTATAAAAAGAATCATCACATTAGGTCTCCAAACTTTTCTTCATAACACCTTTTTGTTGAGATTAGGCCTGGTGGCTTGAAAAATGTATCACATTCTGAATTTGACTGAGTGTTGTCTTATAATATTCAGATTAAATATTTGGCAAGGAAGCACATGTTAGAACAGTAACTCCTAGGTTTTTCCATTATAAAGGTTCCGCTTGCTTTGTAATTATTAAGTGGTTAATGTGCTGGCTAAAATTTTCAGACAATATAAACAAATACCAAGATCTATGAAAGTAATTTTTAATTATTTTTTTGTTTTTGTTTTTAAAAATTGATTTTATTCAGCATAGGTTTTTGTTTTTTTTTTTTTGGTCCTGGGGATTGAACTCATGACCTTGTGCTTGCCAAGCAGGCACTTGTGCTGCTGAGCTAAACCTCCGGCCTCAGTATAGTTTTTTTGGTGGTTGTTGTTTGTTTTGTTTTGTTTTTTTTGAGACAGGATCTTACCATGTAGCTTAGGCTGCCTTTGAACTCACAGTGATCCTCCTGCCTCAGCCTGCCAAGTGCTGCGATTATAGGTGTGTGCCACCATGTCTGGCCAGCATAGTTCGTACATAATAAACCTGCTGCCCAGCTTCCAGGCCACCACATACCATCCTGCATTTTCCAGAGCTCTATGAAGTGGGATCATTCCTGTATAGTTTCTGTGCCTGGCCCCTCCCGTCATTTGCTGTAGAATGACTGACGTCCAGCCACACATCTCCAGGGTGAGTATTTCACTGTGCTCAAGCCCTGAGCAGCTCCACTAGATGGATGTTTCAGTTTGTTTATTCTGATGGACATTTGGGTAGTTTCCAAAACTTGGGACTCAAAAACAAAGCTGCTAGAAATGACTGCATATAAATCTTCTTTGAACATGTTTTTATTTTTCTTGAGCAAATACCTAGAAGTGGATGGTAAGTGCATATTTAACTTTTAAATAAATTACCAAAGAGCTTTCCAAGGTGAGCCCACCCTTTTATACTGCCCTCCAGTCTGTGGGGGGTTAAATGCTCCTTCTCCTTACCAACACGTGGTCCTTGTCAGTCATCTGATTCGTAAATGACTTTAAAATCCAATAATGTTCTCTGCCTGATGAATTATGCATTTGTGTGATGATGCCTGTCTCTCCCACCCCTGCCATAATGAGGGCAAACTGAGTTCAAAACAGTGCCTAGCATATAGTAAGTGCTTAATTAATAGAAACATTCAATAAATATTGCTTGATTGAATGAGATCTGCCACTGCTTTATACATAAAAAGATGATAAACAAATCATTCTTAGAGCTACAAATAAGTTATAAGAAAGTTTCTATCTACAACCACAACCAGTTATAAGAAAGTGTCTTGGGTTTTCCCAATCAACCAAGGGAGAAATGAGGCTCAACCTGATGATGTTGGCCGGTGAGGGGCAGTGGTCCTGGACATCCTGCTACGCGCCTGGCCACAGACAGCCCAAGGCTGGCAAAGCCTTCTGAAAATAAACACACTTGCACTGCAATAGTGAGCCCAAGCAGGTGCTACCCTGAGAGGCAGGAATACATAGGAGTCCTTCCAGAAGAGTAGGGGATGGGAACATAAACTGGTGCTACCACTTCTCCAGTGAGGCTAACCCTGCACTCTGTGGTCCCTGAGGTCCTCCCTGAAGTGATAAAAGATTGAGATTTTCCCTTACCCTCTCCCAAGGGCCAGTGTCTCGCCGTATCTGGGTTCTTACAGCAACACAACAATCCCTTGTATAAAAAGATCACATATGCCAAGTGCCCAGAACAACTGCTAGATCACAGCAATCCTCCATAAATGTGTAAGGAACAGAGAACAGGGTGAGGGGCCATGATGGCAAACTAGCTTCGGTATTAGTTTCAGCAACTGCCAGTCTTCCTTGACTTTAGGAAGATTCACATTCCATGGGGACCAAATGGAATTAAGATGTACTAACAAAACCATGGCCTACTAGTTATTTCTACAGGATGGTCTGAATGCATTATAATTGCTAGTGGAACTGCTTCTCCCTGGAACAATTCTTGTAAGCCCCTGCCAGTGCTTGCTGGAGGGACTGGGGGTTGGCTACCTCCCAAACAACAAGCCTGTTAAGAAAGGACTAGCTGGATGGGATGTCATTTTTGTCACCATTGCCCAGTCTCTTCCCACTGCCAAAAGAAAAAGGTGAATCAATGAAAGAGGGGGCAAGGAGGTTTGGTCTTACATTATTCAAAGAAACCATGCTAGAAAAAACTATTTTTAGTTAATCAGCCTTTGGGTAAGGCTGAGGTGAGGCTGGGCTCCAGAGAATGGGGCAACACAACCATGGCAAGCAGGGAACCAGGGGCCCAGGCCTACGTGGTAGAGAGGGCAGGCACACGGAGCAGCTCATTCGGGGTGACTCTATGCTGCAGGACGTAGGTACTTCTTGAGCTGTATGAAGCCTTGGCTCACATCTGGCCCAGAGACACAGGCTTTATTAAAACTTCATCCTATGACCACCCGCAGCTGCAGAGACAGCAGATTCCACCCCAAGCAATTACTCTCAGGGGGGCGATGAGCAAGCTGTAAGAGTAGCCCCACTTCAGCAAGATAAATGACACAGAATCAAATATGCCTACTTCCTGTCATGTACCAGAAAGCTCACTTTAGCCTGACCAGGGCCATCTGTCACTGAGTCACACCACTCTAAAAAGCACCAATAAGTACATATTCCACCAATATTCCACATAGCTGAAAGCTGGAAAAAGCAGTTGCTAAGGCAGAAATATAAAAGTCCTTCTGACTCCCAGGTTTGTCATCCTGCCACCACCCTCATGGAGGTCCCGGAGCAATTGTGGCAGTGACTGCCACCACCCTGACGGAGGCCCTCTTCCAGCCCTGCCACGCAACTGGAGCTGCGTAGTAAGAACCTGATACCTTATTAGCAAGCAGGCACACAGGCTGTCCCAGGCCTGCCTCACCTAAAAGCACCTGTGGATCAGTGTGAAAGCTGTTCTATTTCATGCCTGAACACATTCGGGTTTTAGGAAATGTGAAACCAAAGTAAAGGGATGGGTGGCAAAACCCAGGAAATAAAGACAGGTTCAAACCAGAACCAATCTGTACCCATCATGTCATAAGCTAACTACAGAAGAAAAATATGGGAAGAAGTCTCAGTAAAAGCCTTGTCACAAATATCAGGAGCAGCAAATTTTGTGTGAAGGAGTTAGAAGAGGGGACACAGCAGTCACAAGACTCAGACGTGTGGTCCTTCCACAAACAAGGTTTCTTTTCTCCCCACACCCCCAGAACCTCCTTCTGATGCCAGCTCCTGCTGCCCTTTTCTCTACCAAAATCTACAGTGTAGGGCTAGGGGTGGAGGTCAGTGGTAGAGCATGTGCTCCGATCTCCAACAGATACACCTCCGTCACCACCAACAAACTATAAGGCAGTGGTTTGGACTGGAATTAAGGTGATGCTGACTATAAAACAAACAACAAACTGAGAACAGTATATACATGATGTCAAGTTTTCAAACATTTTAGAGGGCTGATACTAGCAGAAAGCACAATCCAACTCCACATGGAGATTACTTCTAGAGATTGGAATTCTAAGCAACCCTTTTTGTTATACATACCTGTGATTAATTTATTTTACAGTAAGCAAGTGTCTTGGTTTTGTTTTCTTGAGACAGGGTCTCGCTCTGTAGTTCATGCTGGCCTTGGACTCACCATGTAGCCCAGGCTGGCCTCCAACTCCTAGGGATCTTCCTGTCTCAGTGTACCAAATGCTAGGATTACAGGCATCCACCTGCAGTGATGAGATGGCTCGGGTTTCCCGATTTGTAAATGGCTGAGCTACTCTCCTCCCCCTGCAAGGCTGTGGCGTCCTCCCTGTTCGTCACCCTCTTGTTGGCTGTGTCCCTGGCTGTGCCAAGAGGCAGGTGGGGCACTGGGGGCTCTGGGGCATGGATGTGCTTCCCACCACCAGCTGTGTGTGTGTGTGGCGGGCCCTAAACTCTGCTCTCACATGGGATGATGCACACTGTTCTCTGCGGAGACAAGCAGCCAAGTGCCACAGTACAGGAGATGGGGACACATGGGCTTGTCCCTGGCCCAGGCCTGTCAAACAAGGTTCACTGGAGTGGCATCTCCAACTGGCTCAGAGGGCACCCATGTGAAACTGTGCAGTCACAGGGCAATTTCTACCAGGCATGCAGAGGGAGAGATGGGATGGGAAGCCAGGTGGCAGCACCTGCTTTCCCTAAGACCAGTTAAGTCAGTCTGAGCTGGAGACAGCATAGCCCTGAAAGGAGTCATTCAGCACAGTCTACAGGGCGCTGTCCAGGGAGCGGGGAGCAGTCCCATGTCTACTGCATCACTGAGGGGCCACAGGTGGTGGTGGAAGGGCGCTGAAGATGACTGAAAGGTCCAAACAGCACATGACCAAAGGGAACATCTGCAACTATCCAGAGGATTCAGAAAGTCATCAATTTAAAAAGGCAAAGGACTGCTCTAGAATGAACAGGATTGCAGAGGAAACAGTCAAATGCAGCATGCATACTGATTAGATCCTAGTCTAAAATAAGCACATCACAGTTTTAAGTCAACTGAGCAAATTTTAAACATAGACTATATAGGAAATGAACTATGGAATTAAGGCTAATACTCTTTTTGTGTTTTCATTTAGTACTGTGAGGTCAAACCCAGGACCTCCAGGGCCTCCAGCACTCTGGGCTAGGGCTGGATCATGGAGCTACACCCTGGCTCATGGCCAGGAAAGGTTAGTGCAGTTCTGGAAGAGAAGGTATTTAACCTTAGGGACATATGCTGAGGTTTTCAGAAATGAGGTGACACAGCATCTGAAGTCTGCTTTAAATGGCTTAACAGCAATAAAAATTAGGGACAGAAAAGGGCAAAAATGGTGTGATGTTAACCACTGAGTGTCAGGTGACCACTGTACAACTCTGAGCTTTTCAACAGGTTTTACTATTCTCAAACTGAAAAGCTGATGGGAGTTTATGCCTACTGAGAATGTCAGAAAGCCGGACAAGGGGAAGGGGACCAAAACCACTGCTTGTGAAGCTAACAGCAATGGGCAGCAGGGGACACTTCTGGGGCCCTTAATGCCCCTCCATGAGGCAGAGCCTGTGTTACCCCTGTGTATGTGGTAGAGCAAGGACACCAACCCAGGCTCAACCACAGATCAGGAGCTCATCACTCTTAGTTCTTTTTCTTTTTCTTTTTTTTTTTTTGGGGGGGGGTGTCTTCTTGAGATAGTCTTGCTATATGGTTCAGGCTGGCCCTGAACTCACTTTGTAGCCTAGGTTGGTTTTGAACTCAGAGCAATCCTTCTGTCTCAGCCTCCCAAGTGCTGGGACTACAGGCATGTGCAATTCTGTTTCTCAATTGTAAGCACCTCAAAAGAAAATGCTGCTGAGGAATAGTTAGGTCGTCTGTGCAACAGTCACTCATGCAATGTCACACGGCAGTGCATACTGCAGTCATGCTTCCTGCACACCCATGTTTCAAAGCAAGTTGTACAAGATAAATGTATGTCATTTTGGTTTGTCAATAAAAATAAGTCATTTGTTAAAAGCGCAAATCATGTTTTCAGAGTACCTAACAACAGAAAAACAAGGTCACAGGACAATATCTGGTTTAAAACACAGATGTATTGTCTTGGTGTAAGGTAGGATAACTGCAAGGTGGTTTTATAAGAGAATATTTTCAGGAAACACACACTGAGGTATTTAGGAGGAAAAGGGTATTATATCTGCAGCTTTCAATTTTTTTTTTTCCTTTGGTTTTTTGAGACAGTGTCTTGTGGTACAGTTCAGCCCGCCACTGAATTCACTATTTTAGCCCAGGCTGACCTCGGACTTGCAGCAATCCTCCTGCCTCAGCCTTGAGTGCTGGGGTTAGAGGCATGCACTACCATGATTAGCTTCAAAATTTTTACAGAGATAAAAAGAAGGTACACAGTGAGAAAGAATGACAAAGCAAATGTAAAATGTTAAAATTTAGGGCAGCAGGAGTTTTTATAAGTTAAAAGTTATCCATTTATATAACTTCTCTAGAAATCTAAAATTATTTTAAATGAAAAAGTTAAGGAAAAAGATGCTTTATCTCCCCTCATGAAAATCCTAATCTCTCTGAAGTGTCGGTTAACAAGAAGGAGGAGCCCTGACCACTCAAACTTGCTTCCTATAGATTTTCTCCTGCTAAAAGATGCCAGGAACAAATGTTGATATGAAAGCACCGTGAGAAAGATCAGCCTAACCCCCCCACTCCTGAGAACCCACCATGCTGGATCAGGGAAGATCCAACAGAAGACAACTAGCCAGCCTTCCTGGTAAGCGGTGTAAGTGGCGCAGACCCCAGGAAGAGAAGCATCAGTGCCCCTGCCCAAGAACCCACCATGCTGGGTCAGGGAAGATCCAACAATAAGACAACCAGCCTTCCTGTTAAGTGGCGCAGTGGGTTCCAGGAAGAGAAAAATTAGCACCTCCCGTGAGCCTACTGGTGCATGGTCTGAGAATCAGCCCCCCACCTGCCAAGCAACCTGCTGGTTTGGAGGACTGGCTAAGTTGATAGCAACTAAGGTACATAAAGCAACAAAATGCTTGTATTGTTTGGTTGATTTTGCAGGCCTGGGGCCAGCAGTCTGAGCATCTCTTGGGGGGATAACAGTATGCAATGTAGCAAATATGTGGGATTTCCTTCTATCTTGTCTTTGAGGCCCAATATTGTTCTCACTGTTTTGCTTTATTCAGTATTCTGTTTTGACTGGTTTTATTCTGTTTTGTTTTTGGTTTGATTTTGCTATACCTAATGGAATGGACAACTATTGTGAAGATAACAAGACACACAATAGTAGCTGTTGTTTTCCTAGTATCCTGCTTTAAAGTTCTGTATTAATTCTACTGCTTTGTTTTGACTGACTTTGTTCTGTTTTGTTTTGTTGGATTTTACTATCTTTAAAATAAAACTAAAAAAAGTTAAAAATAAAACATAAATTCTAAGTTTCTACTCTGAAAAAAAAAAAAAAAAGGGAAAGCACTGTGAAAAGATGGACATCGCCTTTAATCCCAGCACTCGGGAGGCTGAGGTAGGTGAAGCATTGTGAGTTCGAGGTCAGCTTGGGCTACAACGCGAGCACAAGGCTGGCCTGAGCTACATACACAGTGTGACCCTGCCTCAAAAAACCAGGGCCAGGAGTTTGGCTCAGCGGCTTACGCTCCTGCCAGGCAGGCACGAGGTCGTGAGTTCAATCCCTGGTGCCACAAAAAAAAAAAAAAAAAAAAAAAAAAAAAGATGGACATTGAGAGATTTCAGGTACAGAAAGGACTAAGCTAGGCTGCAGATCTGCTACAGAGGAAACCCTGGAAGTAACTATAACCTTTGGTGAACTTCAGCTTGAAAGCTACCTTCCCTGATTTGGCACATCCTGAGTAAATATTAACACTGTCACTTGGCTTCACAGGATGCAGGTGAATGATCGGTTGAGCCTGGTGGGCTGTCCACACCACACAGTGCTTAGGATCATTACAGGTAACAGTGGCATTAGAAAGAACACGAGGTGGCGCACGCCTTTAATCTCAGCAATCAGGAGGCTGAGGTAGGAGCAGCGTTGTGAGTTCGAGGCCAGCTTGGGCTACATAGAGCGACCCTGCCTCAAAAAACTAGAGCTGGGAGTTTGACTCAGTTGCTTCAGCGCCTGTCTGACAAGCGCAAGGTTGTGAGTTTGATCCCCGGTGCAGCAAAAAAAAAAAAAAAAAAAAGAAAAGAAAAGAAAAAGAACACGAAAGAGGCTATAATCCCTACCTTAGTTTCAAATCAACATAAGCCTCTATTTTTCAGCTCAGTTATTAATGCTATAGTACCTTCTCAAAGATCATCAACTTTGAGTGCAGCCAGGAGAAAAATCAAGGAAAACAATGATGTGAAACTGGAAGGCCAAAGAGACACACACATGGGAACTCTGAATGAAATAAATAGTTTTGCCAGGCATGGTGGCGCATGCCTTTAATCCAGCACTCGGGAGGTTGAGGTAGGAGGAGCATTGTGAGTTCGAGGCCCACTTGGGCTACAATGCAAGCGCAAGGCCGGCCTGAGCTACATAGTGCAACCCTGCCTCGAAAAACTAGGGCTGGGAGTTTGGCTCAGTGGCATAAGCGCCTGTCTGGCAGGCGTGAAACTGTGAGTTCGATCCCCGGTGCCACCAAAAAAAAAAAAAAAAAAGAAAGAAAGAAATGGTTTTAATACAAGTAAAATCTTGTCATTTTAAGAATGCTGCAGACAAATTTTAAGATAGTCTGTCTTTCTGCTAAACCCAAGTTGTCAGATTCAGGACCTCAAGATAGCCAAACATCCTGACTACTTTCTTACATCAGAAAAAATATACTATTAATATACAAGTCTCAGGCATCCATTCAACAGTGCTAGGGGCTGCAGCAGTCATGCTACTCATTCATTTTATTAATTAAAAATGTGTCACGTGTCCAGTATATGCACACAACAGGATAAATAAAACCCTTTCCCTGTCCTCACGAGCTTATACATCTACAGGGGACACCGAGAGCCAGGCAAGTGACGAACAGTGCCGCAAGCTGCGGCTGTGTTGAAGCCAGCAAAGAGAAGGGATCTGACCTGCCATGACTGCAGTCCTGGGGACACAACTGCTCCTGCACACAAAGAAGTCTAACAACTGCCGCATGACAGCCTCGCAACTGCACAAAAACAGAGGACCCACAAATCTGACAGCTGTCAGATCATCTCACACTAAACCACAGCTTCTATCAACGCCAAAAAGCTTAGCCCTCCTGAAAATGTCCTGCAGACAGCAAAAGCTATGACCTGCTGTGAGGTAGTGCTCTTACCTGTGGCTTCAATGTACTCAATGCATCTTTCAATGAAAATGGGGATCGGCTTCTCTGGAGTCACAACGGTCGTTAAAGGTACCCCAAAATAATTACTCTCCCAGGTTGCCTTTGTGATGGATGGCCGAGGTTTGGGCTTTGGTTTCTGTCCAGAAAAGAGAAAAGGAAGCACAAAAACAAAGTGAATATCAATATGTCATCAGCAAGGCTTCTAGAGAGAAACTCATAACAGGGTGGAGTCTTAGAAAGACTGTAAGCAAGATAAGGAGACCTACTTGCTCTTCTCACTAATTTTAAATATTCTTTTCTTTCTTTTCTGTTTTTTTTTTTTCTTTTGAGACAGGGTCTCACTGTATATATAGTGCAGGTTGGCCCTGAACTTGCTTATGCAGCCCAGGCTGGCCTCAAACTCAGTGATCCTCCTGCCTCAGCCTCCTAAGTGCTGGGATTATAGGCATGAGCCACCACCCTGGCTAATTTTGCATTTTCTGGCCTCTATATACCACAAAAGATGCTGGAAACTTGTCAGAGATACACCTTGAGTGTGAGACTGAATTGCTCAAACAAAGATGTTTATAAAAAGCAGGCCAAGTTTATTTAATCAAATAACAATAAGATGACTATCCACATCCTTTATCAGACATTCACTGGAGTAAACAGGAAGTTTTCCAAACACTCCACATGGATAGCAGATGTTATATCCTTGAAAAGACAAAGACAGATTAGAAAACTAATAATTTCCTTTCTAGAAAAGACATATACAGAAGTATTCTATTTAGGCTGACAGTACCAAAAGATAATTTGCTTTTTGATATACTAGCTAGGGGTTAATTCCCACTGGTTTCCACATTAGGAAAGAGTAAAGCCAACTAATCCAACAAGACAACATAATTGTGTTTTTTTCTCAAAGTCACCTTCTTCATGAAGTAGTGGCAGCAGCAAATATTTGAGAACCTATTTCCTTTTAAATCTCACAACATTTTATTTTATCAAAGAGAAAAGGTCTCACATGCCTAAATGACACCAACTACCTAGGGACAGTGCTTGGGCTCAAACACAGGAAGGTTCATCTCCAAAATACATGTTCATCAACACTATTAATATTTAGATACTCTACTCCAAAATTATCCTTTTCAAAACTTGTGTGAGGGGAAAAAAAACCCTGGCTGTTTATAAATGCTAAATTTTCGTAAAACCAAAGAAATATACTTGAAATATGCTTTTGTTAAAACAGCTACTAAAAACCCAGGGATTTAGCTCAGTGGCACAAGTGCCTGCATGGCATATGTAAGGTTAGGAGTTTGATCCTCGGTACAAAAAAGGGGGAGGGGGCGCGCCAGGGATATAGCTCAGCGGCACAAGTCCCTGCCTAGCAAGCACAAGGTTGTGAGTTCGATCTCTGGTACCACCAAAAAAATAAATAGCTACTAAAAAGAGGAGGGTGACCAAATGGAATCAAGGTAAATAGACCCAGGTATGTCTCAGCAATATGATTTCCTTTCCAAGGTGATGAAACCAATATGGGAGAACAGATTTACTTAGGAAATGTTCACGGGCTATAAACATAGCTAGAGATCTTTAAGAAAATTCACTAGAGATAACTGCCAGGTCAAGTGCCAATATCAATCTTTTCCATTCCTTCTCCTGACCATCCTCTTTCCTTTTAGAACCTTTTATATGGGAATGGTCACTTCCTGTTTAGTCTGAGATTCTCTGAGGACTTCCTGTGCAAATAAGTGGCAAAAAAAAAAAAAAAAAAAAAAAAGAGAGAACACAGTAGACAATAAAATGCACACTGAAGAAAAAGTAAGTCTATTTCTGGGCTGCTGGTTGGCTATACTTCCAGCAACATCCCTCAGACAATGACAGCCCAATCTTCACACAGCCTGTGTAGAGGACCCAGGGTCCTGGGGAAGACCCCTGAGCCCCTGCGCCTGGCCCTGCCCACTGTGACATGCCCACTTCTGGTCAATCCCAAGGCAAAAGGCTCTGATTTCAGACTTAACCAAAGAAATAAGGAAAAGCAAATGAAGAGTTCATGATTGTTTACAGGAAACAGGCTACAAGAATTTACACTTTAAAATCTGATAAACCTGGTGGGAATCCAGACTGCCAAGTTCTGTGACCCTGGGCCAGGTAGCGTATCACCTCCACCTGCACGACAGTGCCTGGGGACAAGGGGGGTCACATGGCTTAAAGGATATGATACAGGGAAGTGGCTTAGCATCTTGAACAGGTAATAAATGAGAAATGTTACACAGGAAAGGGAGGAGCTCCGTGCCTCTGTTGCACATGCTAGGCAAGCACTCCACCACTGAGCTAAATCTCTAGCCCTTATTATTTTTTTTAAATTTTGAGGCAGGGTCTTGCAAAATCGCCCAGGCTGTCCTCTGAATTGCAATCCACCTGCCTCAGCCTCCCAAGCAGGTAAGATTACAAGTAAGCCCCATGAAGCCCAGCCTGTTACATTGTTGTAATTAAGTAACTATGAGTTAAGTAATGCTCTTCCTGAAAAAATTCCTACTATTTAAAAGGAATACCCAAAGTCAACCATCTGTATTTAAACATTCTTCCATCAATCCTGCCAAATTTCCCTGTCAAAACTAATGGAACAGTATTGTTCTACAGTAAGACTGAAGCTCCAAATAAATGGTTAAGGGGGAAAAAGTGGAACTGAAAGGGACTTTACTCCTAATCACCACAAATCCTCCTAGCCATCATTTTAGTAGACAAATTTTAATCTCATTCTCTTCTATCCTCTCAGTACTAGAACAAGATGTAGGTGTGTACTATTAACCGAAGTGTTAATTAGAAAGTTTTGCTCCCATCACTAAACACTTCCTATGCTCTAGACCCAAAGCTCTCTGAAATACAGTACCACACTCAAACTCGTAACTCATCTGTGGGTGCGGATGTTAAGATCTCCTCTTTATAGATGAAGAGCCAGGTGTGGTGGCACACACATGGAATCCTAGCACTTGGGAGGTTGAGGCAGGATGATTGCCACGAGTTAGAGGTCAGGCTAAACTACACAGTAAGACCCTGTCTCGAACAAATAAATAAACAAACAATTTTCTCCCTTAGGATCTATCTACCTACCTACCTACCTACCTACCTATCTACCTATCTATCTATTTTGGTTTGAGACAAGGACTCACAAAATAGTTCAGGCTGGCCTTGAACTCACTAGGTAACCTAGACTGGTGTCACAAAATTAGGCAAGAATTCCTAAAAATTCTTATTTTTTTTATCTATTTGAGACAGGGTTTCATTATGCAGTTCAGGCCCTGAACTCACTTTGTAGCCCAGGTTGGCCTCAAACTCACGGCGATTCTCCCGCCTCAGCCCCGAGTGCTGGGATTACAAGTGTGCACCACCAGGCCTGGCTAGGGAAGAATTCTTGCATGACTAACTCTACACCTTTCTACTAAGGAAATCAGAGTTGCTGTGCGTGGGAGTTGGGCTACATTACTGATACAACCACCAACACTTCAGGCATGTGAAGGGTGACTGGGCACATTTCAGCAGGACATGCTATCTACTTAGTGGCTTACCAGATGTCTCAGGATCCAATTAGGTATCTGTCCCTCATTAGGCACACTCTCAGCAGCAGTGGGTGCTTAGAGAGGTAAAAACAGCATCACCTAACATCCTATCTTCTGTGGGGGATACTTGGTGGCTGAAGTGAAAAAGCATCCTGCCAGAGAAAGCCAAACCTGAGAACACCTACACATCTGTGTCTCAAGTATAGCTTCTGATTGGTCAAATATGGAATAGAGATGCCAGGCATTGTGGCACACATCTGTAATCCCGGCAGAAGAGTGGCAAGTTTGAACCCAACCTGGGCAACTTAACAAGACTTTGTCTCGAACTAAAAAAAAAAAAAAAAAAAAAAAAAAAATTAAAATTAGGCAAAGGGCTGGGGATGTAGCTCAGTATGAACACCCTGTGTCCAATCCCTGGTACCATCCACACACAAAGAATAGTACTGTAACTCCTTCAGACTGCTAAGTGCTCTGCAGTTATCTGCAACTTTACAACTACCCTGTAAACTAAAGGTTACGTGTGCCTTTCATAGCCGAGAACGGAGGCTCTGAGAGGTTCACATCTAGCAGAGTGCTGCGATCTAGAGCTGCTGGAGTCCTCCTTCAATGATGAAACGCCACTGCCCGGACACAGGGCCCAGCTTGGACTACCTTCACCTCAACCTTTCAGGTAAGTGTTTTTGTAATAACAACACAGTCCATTATTCTGTACCCTAGGGTTTCCTTAAACAGATGGCTAATTCTTAGTCTCGATACTAACCATAATAAGACTTGATATAAACAGTACTTTATGCCAGCGTTGCACTGGAGAAAAGAGGTGAGTGGAATCTGCCTCTGGCCTCCTGGCTCTCTGGCACGCAGGTGAAAACCCTGACTGGCAGAACAGGAAGCTACATGTTCACTGGCCTCTACTGACCACTGGGGTATACATCCACCCCACGACCCCTCCTAATCCCACTGGGGCAAGAAAAAGGGTAGAATGCCAGCTACAAACCAAGGAAGATCAAAAGAAGGGCCCTTCCTCAAGCCTGGAAGACAGCTGGGCCAGAGCCTGGTACACAGTGGGACTATAACACACTTGCTGAATAAGCATTGCCCAGCACCGCCCAGGCCACGGCTCCGTCCCCTGTTCTCATGCTTAGCTGGGTGAGCATGATCTGGGCTACTGATCACGTCATTACCTTGGTGTGCCGCTTACTAGCCCGCGAGGAGTGAGGCACAGAAGGCCTTGTTCATTCTTAGTATTGTAACAAAAACCCTTTCATCCTGTAGCCCTGAACTAGGTATCACTTAGGTCCACATACAACTATTATTCTACAGGGCAAGAATCTTAGCATTTTTTTTTAAATGAATTATCCAAGATCACGTGGCAGCAGAGCTAATCCTAGGCCTAAAATTGTCTCACCCTCAATAAACTTATACTCTACACAACAGAGCTGACCCAGATGTCACATGAGCAAGTAGTGACTAAATGCTGAAGCAAATGGCTGGGAGGATTATAAATAAGAACCGGCAGCTCTAGGGCTCTAGCAGAGAGGCCAGGCACTCTCTCTGGATAAAGAGTATTCCATCTTCTGCAGGAAGAGCCAGTAGATCTTTTCAGTGATCCTAAGGTGTCAACTCCAAATATTGTCTTCTGGTCTCTATAAATACTCTCATACCTGTTAAAGTACTCACCCAGATGTGAGGGTCAGTAAATATGGTTACTAGAGTTGTGTACCAAGTAGGAGAGCCTTTAAATGCTTGGATGCTTGGTAATATAGCTAAAAAGTCAAACAGAGAATCCATGCTATTGGATGTTATTTAGGTTTTTAAAAATTTTTGTTAGTACATGTTCGCAGTACATAACGTTTACTCTATGGGGGGAATTGGTGCATGTATGTGAATACTTTTATTTTTGAAGGGGGAACAACATACACAGAATGGAATGTGGAGCAGGGATGGTGTCATCGCAAGCTGGTAAGACAGAAGCAGATGGTTGCCGAGTCGTGTTGTGACATACAATGGACTAACTGCAATGACAGGAGTCTTAGAAAAAGTGAGATTCCACAAACAATATTACTGAAGCTTCCTCCACCGCGCTTTCTTGCATCCTGTAGCCAACACCGCACCGTGCTGACCAGGAAGAATTCTGTCATGTTCCCAAGAGAGCTTCAAAACGACCTTTTCAATTAAGTTACTCACTTAGGCCCCAAATGTATTCTTGGTTAACTGGTGCTCCCCGTCCTGGCTCAGAATAAATCTAAGGTAGAGTTTAAGAGAAAACCTGAAGGTGGACTAAATCTTACTGGTAAAGTCTACTATGTAAACACAGATGCTCAAATGTGGTCTCTTTCAGGCTGGCAGTTAACAGCACGGCCCAGTCACTCACCAGCTTGAAGCATCCTTGTTTTGGGATGAAGAGGAAGGAACATGAAGTAGTGGCCTTCCTACCATCTAACCTTCCTGGACAATGGGGAAAGAAAGGAAGGCATGCCACCCCATTGCTCCAAGTGACAGAGATCACAGCTTTTTGTTCCATGAAGTCTGGCAAACCTGGCTCTCTGTCGCTCTCTCCGACTGGACTCACGGCAATACACTGAGAGCTCAGTGGAGAGGAAGGCTCCCCAGATCCTGGCTGAAATGCCATGGGCACTGACACTGGCCCTCCAGTGGCACAGGGCCCTCCGTATCTGCCAGCTTCCTCCCAAACACTGATGAGATTCAGCAGGAAGTTGTTCCCTTGGGAAGCAGGGCTTATTCCTGGTTGCTTGAAAAGGCGCTGCAGTGTCTCCAGGTGGTGGCTTTGGGAAGCAGGTCTATTCTTTCAAAAACAGATCTGGGTTGCCTACTGTAACCTTTTTTTTTTTAAGAACAGATATGCTATAAGCTAAGAAAGATAGTTAAAAGATAGTCTACTTTTAATCACCAAAAACACACTATAGAAGTTCTTTGGGCTTAACATACACTAAGAATTAAATGACACCACTTTGAAACAATTTCTCAAAGTTCCAGTGGCTATTTCAGGGTCTCCCTGCCTTTTCTGTCCTCTACTCAACTAGGCTCTGGTGCTGGGAACAGACAGCACCACGCCGTTCTTAGGGAACAGTGTTGGGAAGTGGACTCTGGCTAACCAAAGTTCTTTGTCTGGATGGGCAAATTGAAAAGACTGGCTCAGTGGCCTCATGGGTGCCTGACCACTGAACAGTAGCAGCTTTCTTGCAGAGGATGGAACTCTGAAAACTCACTGGAGGTGGATGTCAAAAGACTGGGTTCAAAATTCACAGCTCTTGCACCTCATGTTACATTAACTTGGGCATGGTGTTTAAGTTTTTAGTTACCTCATCTCTAAAAAGATGAAAACCAGGATGAAAAGATTGCTTCACTAAGACTGGCAAGAGGAGTGAGGGAAAAGTGGTCTGCCATTTGCAGAAGGCCTGGCAAACAGTAGGTGTTCAATAAATACCAGAAGCAAGTGCCCCTTCCACTGTTCAGCCTGGTTCTCCCTCACGTCTCTGCAGAGCCAGGCCAGGCTTCCTGCAACAGTTTCAACAGGTCCTGTTTATTCGGCTCTGAGGGCCATACTTCTTCCTGGGAAGCTCTCTCCACGGAGCCTTCCTCTGTCTGACTTTGCCTGCCTCCTGCTTCGCAAGTCTCGGCTTTAACTATGGTTTCCTCGGGAGGCTTTCCTGGGTGCCTGGCAGGTTGAGCCTTCTTGTTACACAATCCCTCAGTACCTCACTCCCCTCTGGTAATGAGAAACACATGCACTGTATCCTCCACACGTATCACCCCTGAAAACCGGGTGAATGTAATGCACACCCCTATGTCACCTACAACAACATCAGGCATGAACAAGTGCTTGCTGGACACTCATGCACGGAATTCAGAGTTTTCTTCCAAAGAGAAAGAATGAGCTTATGTGCTGCAGCCAAGCACTTCCTTTGGAAGATAAAACTATTTCAGGAATCAGAAACGAATCAGAAAGCCAAGGTCAAGTTGGCTTTTCTTTTTTTTGTACTGTATTAAACTCCAGGCCTCATATATGCCAGGCAAGTGGTCTACACTGAGCTACAGATACAGCCTTTTTTCCTAACTTTATTTTGAGGAATGGTCTTCCTAAGTGGCCCAGACTGGCCTTGAACTTGCAATCTTTCTCCCTCAGCTTCCCAAGCAGCCACCATACCTAGCAAGTCTTTAAGACCAAGGTATTTATTCAGTTTTAAAGCTCACTGAATAGCATTAGCCTTTCCTGAAGCACACATTGAGTCTTTCCTTGTAGGTTACAAAGAACTCATATCTCTTAGTGTTTAGCTTGTCTGTCAAAAATCAACATCCCTCCCAGAGGAGCAAGCAGTCCAATTCCCCAGCTGGTTTTTATTCACACTAGAAACTTTAACTCTGTTCTAGGCCTCACAAAATGAGAGCTGTGTCCCCACAAAGCCACAACAACCAGCCAATTCACTGAATCCCATGAAATAAGCCAATTCACTGGGGGTGGGGGGACACACACAAACTGTCAAACTGGTTACTTGGTGCCTTACAGACCAAACAATGCGTGATTGAATCAGTTGGCTTTTCAATAGGTTGTCTTGTCATCTGGCAGCTACAGTGAAGAGAAAGATTTTCTTTATCATTCAGTTTTCAATATACACATATATATAAAATAAGAACACATCAGATAGAAGGGTAAACAGCCAATAATGTCTTCTTTTTAAATCATGGTGAAACACCCCAAATTCAGCAATCTGAGCAAGCCCCAAAGGCATATTTGTGGAGTAAAGCTCCCAAGCTTCTTTTTTGGCTTTAGAATAAGAGCCACCGATCCTGATCTCGTCTTTGCAAGTACATGGCACTGGGAGACAGAGACCATGTGCAGCACCACCGCTTCAGACAAAGCTCTATTCATGGCCCCCACTGAAGTGCAATCACAGAGTTTCAATTTCATTCAGCTGAGTGCGGAAGGCTCCCACTGAGGGCGGGTTGCTGAATGGTCCCGCTGGGAAAAGGACCCAGAAGGAGAGTCAGCTTTACAGTCTGCACTTTCATTAGGAAAGATGAAAGTGCATCCCTCACTTGGACTCCAGTTTTAGTGAAGCCCTAATCGAGCAAATTAGTGAAAGGAGCTGAGAGATTTTTCTTTCTCTTCATCACATTGGTACCCAGACCATAGCTTTTGTTTTGCTGTTTTTTTGTTAGAGTGGTTGCCAGAGTAAGCACCAAGAAAGCAGCTAAATAACATAAGAGTTAAAACTCACACAAAAGGCGGGAAGTGCTAGGCCAGGTCTGGGTTCTCCTTCTCTGACTTCACAGCGTGCTGACCTCACCTCCTGGTCTTCCCTGACCCAGTGTGGTGTCTCTCCCATGGCCAGCTACATGACAACAGCAGTGAGGCTTCCCCACCTGCACCACGCTCCATCGTCACTCCTCACGACCCCAGAGGAAGGTGCTCCCTCTTGTACAAAAGGATGTAGAGAGGTGACTCGTGCCCAAGGGTTAAGCAAGCAAGGAAGTAGGGAAGTTGGGCTCTGCAGCTGCTAATCACTTCGCACCCTCCCACGTGAACCCCGTCCCCTGCACAGCCTTCTCAGGGCAGAAGACCCATTTTCAGTAGCAGTGCAGATCTTGCTGTCCCAGCTGGGTGCCAAGGCATGGCCAAGACAAGGGCTAGGCCATTTCCTGTGAGGTGTTTGACATGCAGGAGAAGTTGTTTTTCATGACCAACTGAAATCGAAGTGTAAGGCTTTTCCCCTTTCTTAAGATAAGTACTGTATTGCTTTGTCATGCCAATAAAATCAAAGGTCACATCCCTCATGGAGGGGCTGGCTTGGTAGTCTCTGCCCTGATCCTACCCTGCTTTTCCAGTAAGACAAGTGTTAGTCTGCATTAAAGGCAGCAACCTTAATGGGAGGTTTGCTCTTGTGGCAAGGACTCCTCCTCTGCCCTGGGTTGACGAGCTGCTACACTCATTCTAAAGCACCATTCTCCAAAGCAGAAAAGACCTTTTACCTTCTACTCACTCTTGCCAAAGGATACTCCTAAACTGACTCCCGACGCATGGAATCACTCAGGGAAGCAGCCAGGCACCAGCAGGAGCATGGCTACTTCCAGGTGCCAAGAGCCACTGTGCTCAACAAGTCTACACCATGGGTGAGCTGATGAAAGCTTGGCTTATTAAGAATGTGTTTTAAAAGCATCATTTGCACCAAGTATTAAAAAATGTCACCAGAAGGCAGAAAAAAAAGAAGTTTTACAGTAATTCAGTGCACTATTATGACACTTCCCTAATTCCCAGGTGTGCAAACACCCCCACAAATTAGAAGACTGGCAGCACTCAGATAAGCTGTGCTGGCATTAGTCTTCACTGAGAGTGGAGGAGGAAGAGAAGAAAGCCAAAATGTACAAAATGTTGGGATTCCAGTATTACTAAACAGGGGTGCTTTGGGAACATATCGAGAAGCTGCTTTCTGCTTCCTAAGTAAGAACTGCTTTTGATGGGTCTGTCTCCCACTGACCTCTGGAGAACAAAACACTGGAGGCAGACCAAGAATTTCAGTGGAAAAACCACCACAAGGAAATCAAACGGGAGAAGAATGCACTGATATTTATTAGTAATCATCAGGTAGGGCCAGAACACATATGATATTGCCCCTCCTGTCTCGAGGCTGCACAGGTAGGAACCTCTGGAAGCTCCTGGCCGTGCTGACTCAGGGGAACGCTGCACACTACAGGGAGTACGGGTGGGCAAAATTCCTCTGAGACACTGAACTGGCCTCCCATGTTGTTCATCACAAAAGAACTGTGAGCTCTCAAAAGAGCAAGACTCCAGACCTTCTGATGTGTTACGTCTTGAAACAGTGTAAGTTTTTGGCAACTTTTCTTTCCAAAGGTCCCAGTAATACCTTTAAACAGGTGACTTTGTTCTCTGTTGTGAGGAGAACCAAAAAACAAACAAATATAAAAACTCGCAAGGCAGGGAAACTATTCTGTACAGTATCAAGGGTTATTGTATTTTTACTGCAGTTTTTCACCAGGATGTCTTTCTCTGAAAAAACAAAAAACAAAAAACAGTATTTTCCCCTACTCTAAATGGGGTGAGGTGGGGGGAAGTGGTTAAACTGGGAAATAATTTTTCTAACCCAAGGCCCAAGCCCAAAAAGACAAGGTACTACCTAGAGATCACTGCCCTGCAAACTGCAAACTACAATTCCACACAAGAGAGGTCACTGGCCCCTGCATGTGGGATGGCTGCCTCTACAGCTGGCAAAGTAGGTCTGATATGTATAATGCACACTGTTAACTTCTTTCTTTTAGCTCCTGCCCCACTTGTGATCCCAAGAGAAAATCTGAGGCTCTAGAAGCAACAACTCACTGAAGGATAATAATGGAACTAGATGACACTCCTATTTTACAAATGAGAGACAGACAGGTTTAGAAGTCTTACTGTCAAGATTCTTTTTCATCTGTGCACCTGAAAACCTTTCATTGTTTGTGTGAGCAAATAACTATCCAATCTCTCACTAACCTAAAATACAGTCACCTTTGTAGATCAGCAAAGGGAAGGAGCACTGAAGAGATATATGGATGAAATGTATGTTTCGCATAAGAGACTGGGGCATGCAATTTTGCATAATGGTGTTTAAGTGAAGAAAGAGCAAGCAAGGGAGGGTAGGGGAAGGGGGAAAAAAGAATCAAGTTATGTCATGTACATGTACAAATTCCCCATGATGAATGTGATCACTATGTAAACCTAAAATGTACCAATAAACTTAAAAAAAAAAAAAAAGCAAGCAGATTGTCACAAGCTTGACTACTTGTCAGAATGCTAAGTCCTGTGTTACCTGGTAATCTGGATGGTTAATCGCTGTTTTAGACAAAGACAACTCAGGCTATCTAGCCAAGGTCCTAGCTACTTGAGAGCTGCCAGTAGTAGCTATCTGAGATGCTGCTAATTTTTTTTTTTTCTGTTTTTTTGAAACAGGATCTCGCAATGCAGTTTAGGTTGGCCTTGAATTCACTTTGTAGCCCCAACTGGCCTCGAACTTGCAGCAATCCTCCTGCCTCAGCCTCTTGAATGCTGGAATTACAGGTGTGAGCCACCAAATCCAGTCACTGCTAATTCTTTCTTTTCTCAGCACGTGGGATTGAACTCACAACCTTGTGCCCGCCAGGCAGGCGCTTAAGCCACTGAGCCAAACTCTCAGTCCTCATTTTTTTTTTTTTTTTTTTTTTGTGGTACCGGAGATCAAACTCACAGCCTCAGGCCTGCCAGACGGGCGCTTAAGCCACTGAGCCAAAATCCCGGCTCTAGTTTTTTTTGAGGCAGGGTCGCACTATGTAGCTCAGGCCAGCCTTGCGCTCATGTTGTAGCCCAAGCCGGTGTCGAACTCACAATGCTCCACCTACCTCAGCCTCCCGAGTGCTGGGATTAAAGGTGTGCGCCACCACACCCGGTTCCAGCCCCCATTGTTAACTTTTTATTTAATTAAGTAATTAATTAATCTATCTATTTATTTTTTGGCACCGGGGATCGAACTCACAACCTCGTACCTGTCAGACAGGCGCTTAAGCCACTGGGTCAAAACTCCTGGCCCTAGTTTTTTGAGGCAGGGTCACACTATGTAGCTCAGGCCTGCCTTGCGCTCGCATTGTAGCCCAAGCTGGCCTAGAACTCACAACGCTCCACCTACCTCAGCCTCCCGAGTGCTGGGATTAAAGGCGTGCGCCACTACGCCTGGCCACTGCTAACTTTTTAACAGTGAATCCAAGAATAAATTTTCTCCCTCTTCCTCCATTTTCTCCCTTTCCCTTTCTCTCTCTCTCGATTTTCTCTCTTACACATATACACAGAGGCTTGTTTGCTTTACCAGAATAAAATACTCTTGAAAGTCATTATCACTATCTCTCACCGAGACACCGTATGAACCAGTGGTGGTGAACCTATGATATCCATGCTGCACTGAACTACTTGTATCACTGAAAGCTCTAAAAGGTTCACCATCAGTGGTATAAACCATTTTGATGATTCATTCTAAATTGGTGTCTTACCTTAGTGTTCCTCCTTAGACTTCGAAGAATATTCCTTCTCCTCGGGTCTTCGTCTGTCTCATACGGAATGACAGCATTGTCCCCTTTGTAACCTTGGGATGCCTGATCTTCCTCTTTCTTCCGTATCGGCCCCAGCTCATCATCACTCCCCACACTGAAGCTGGTTCGGTAACTAGCAAACCGCCCCAGCCGGCTGCATCTCGTCCTGTACAGCACTGGCTTGCTCACGATAGACACCTTGCGGCCTCGCTCTAGAGAACTGGTGTCCATTTCACTGTCGGAACCATTGCCACTGCCGTTGGACTGAGCTTTGTTGATATTCCGAATGGTGATGATCTTGCCTTGGGTGCTGTCATGGGGCACAGAGTATATGTTTTCCTCTTCATTCCTTGGCTTGACTACAGCATCCATCGGTTCTGCATAGTCAGAAGGGTCGAACCCATCCTGAGGCAGCCAGGGGCTAGAAGATACAGACTTCCTCTGCCCATCCCTATGCCCTTGGTCTAGGTAAGACAGATCTCCCTTTGTAATGTCAAAATGGACAGGAGGCTTTGGTTTGACTGGTGGAGGTACTTTGTTGTTCAGTTTACTCTCAAAATTGCTCATGATGAAGGACAGCCCATCATTCCCCTCCAGTTCCATAGAGAGCTTGGAATGGTCTTTGGACAGAGAGGGCAGTGATGTGTCTTCTCGAAACAGGCTGTAAGACGGGGGCTCAATATCCTCTTCCGAATCCTGCAGGTTGGAGTTGCAGAGTGGAGACCCAGCCCGGGGGGAGTTAAACACCTCCTCAGTGGTGCTACAGGCCTCAGCAACATTATCATACATATGCGTGGCCTCAATTATGTTCTTTTTCTCCACTACATCTTTAAAAAATGGGTGAAAGATCTCAAGTTTATGCTGAGGTTGGCTGCAGGGGATGCTCGTGAACCTTCCATCAATTTCTTGAGCAATCTCTTCCCCCTCCGTCAGCTGTTCCCGACTTAGGTCATTGTCCAGGACATCTACAGAGCCATCAGTAAGTGCTACAAGCTGGATGGGGATAATATCCTGCACTTCACAAAGAAAGGCACGTAACATAGCCAAGGAGGCCTTACGTTTGGCTGAATAAAAAACAATGTACCCATGGACCAACCGGCTCTTTCTGATACTAAATGAGGAATGGTATGAAAGAATAGACAGTTCAATTCGTTTCTTGTGTATTCCGATGGGAAGTTCAAGTAAAACAGAGTTGTTGCTTCCACAATGGGAAGACTTACAAGTTTGGGACTGAAGAACAGGAAAGAGTATATCGTCTGAACTAAAAGGATCCCCACACATCAGACACATAACGATTCGCAGATCCACATCAGCCAAGTCTTTGATACTAGCAGTAGAACTGACTAGATTTAAGTTACGCTTAGAGTCTAGAAGTCCCTTCAAAACCTGACTGATTTGCTTCTCATTAATGTTGCGTCCATAGCCAATGCCAGCAGAGGCAGGGTCAAGAAAGACACACTGAAGTTTACTGGCAATTTGCTGACCTTGCTGTATTAAGCTATGCAGGGTCTCTCCGCTGGTGTCTCCTCTCTTGTTAACCAAAATTAACGTTAGGGGAAGGTGAACTAAATGATTATCCCGCCTGCCCAGTGTGGACTCCCTGCTCTTCTCTATACTTTCCACTACATAGGAGAGTGATTCCTTTGAATTGTAAAGGCAGAGGCAGCCATGGGGTTGAAACGTTGGTGTCTGGAAAGAGTTCACAGGAAGTCTAACATTCCCTTCTATTGGCCTCAGGGAAAGCTCATACATTTTACCATCTATCACGTACTTGTCATCATTTGTACAAAGAGCTCGAATCTCATTGGCTAGCTCTCTGGCAAGGCCATCTTTGCCCAAGATAACCAAGTTGATCCTATCAATGTTGGGGTCAGAGAGTGAATTTTTCTGATTCCGGTCACATGGTCGGATAAACCGAGAACTAATCAAGTGCTCAATCTTAGCATCCACACAAGCTGGGCAGCTGGGGCATGTATCTTTTGTTGGGTGGTAAACAAAATGAATGTGCTTCAGAATGAGGGCATCACGCTCTGCTTGAAGCTTTTGTAATGCTTTAAATCTCTGCTCCTCTCCCAGAACATCCTGAATGACACCCATCTTCTCTTTGCTGGGCTTAGCATCCAGCTCTAACTCATAAAACAATTCTGAGTATTCCAAAAGTAACTCCTGAAACTCTTCCTTTGCTTTGTCTATAATTTGCTTTTGGTGTTTGCCATAAATATCCATGTATACAGATTCTTCCAGCCACTGGTAGAAATCTTCATTCATAATGAAACTACGGGCCTCTTCCCAAGGCTTTCCAGGAGTTATGAAAGGCGAGGTCTCCAGGTTTTCTTTGAATGCCCTTCTCATCTCTGCTCTCTTCCTCTCATTCCTTAACTTCTCTAAGTGGGCCTCGTACAGCTGCTCTGCAGGGACAGTATCCATTAAGTCAAAGGGTATCCGTTCATTTTCCATGTTGTCAATGTGGCTGGTGGCATCCCAGGGTGTCTCTTCAAGCACAACAAACCACTTCAAGAATTCTGGCTTGGTCTCTAAGAGTTTTTTGGCTTTCATGCAGCTTAGATGGTCTATTTCATCTAGATTAGGTATAAGAGCTTCAAAAGCTAATGGCAGGGCTGCCAGGTAGAGCTTTCTCCTGCGCTCAATATGTTCGTGCTTGAGGCGGTGGATGTGCTGTAGAAACAGCTTCTTGGCTTTCTGAGTCCCTTCCAGGTAGACATAGTCCTGGTATTCTGGGGAGGCCTGCATCTTTCGGCTGACACTCAGCCAATTCTCATTGTGGTTTTTCACAATGCGACTCACCAACCACTCATACTTGTCTTTTGCTGTAGCTATCTGCTGACTCTGCTGCTTGAGAGCTTCAAAGTAAGGAATGATTTTAGTCTTTCCCCGACTTTTATCAATGAGCTGCACTAAGGTGCTGAAAGCCAAGTCTACATTTACATTGGATCTCGCAGAGGTCTCTACAACCTGGAGGTTCTTTTTGCTTAAGGCAAAAGTATGTGCATCTCTAATGTACCGCTCAACGCCCTCATCACACTTAGTCAGGACTACCACTATGGGCTTTTTTGTTTTTGCAAGCTGATTGTAGAGATTGGAGACAAACTTGAGCTGATCATCAAAGTTCCTATTCATGCCCCTGCTTACATCAATACCAAGAAGAAAACCATCTATCAGCAGCTTTCCATCTGGCATTTGTTTCTGCTCAAAGTCCTGCTCCAGTCCCAGCTGGTCAGTGCAAAAGTACATGAGTTTTTCAGCTGATGCAAGTTTAGTTGCAGCAGCTCTCTTGATGTAGGGCTGTAGGGCCGTGCTTCGATGAGGTTGGAAAGTCTGATCATCAATAAATTCAGTCTGTTCCACAATATGCATCTTACATTCCACACAATCCTCCAGGGAGCGGCTAACTTCTCCCCAATAGAGAAAGTGGTCATTATTGACCACACGCCCGCCGAAGTCACTGGTGCTGAGGACAGAGGTATGATCCAAGTGAAACTCATCAGCACTGGGGCGCACAAAGCGGTTGCAAAGACAAGACTTCCCAATGCCACACTGGCCTTTTTCCTTCTCGGTCCCAGACAATCCCACCACGCTGATGTTGTAGGTGGGAATGCGGACATCTTGCTTTCTTGCCATCATCATCGTCGACACATCCTGCCACAATCAACCACTTCCGAGATCAGATTAGTGTTTTCCAGTGGAGTGGAGGGCTTCTTGACATTACCAGTGGAGGCTGGTTGCCCACAGAGCCAAAGTATCAGGTCCCATAGTGCTCACACACCACTCTGAGGTCAGTTTTTACTGCTTCTCATTGCCAAATAGTCAACATTTCTTCCTAAACGAAGGAAGGAGAAAACAAAAAAGAAAACACATCAGCATTTTGGAACCTAATTTTAAACCATGAACTATAACAAAAATCATTTAACTCAATAAATATTTAGTAAATATCTAATGTGTCAGGCCTTATGCTAGATGAAGATTTGAGGGAATAAGACTGATATCTATGCGCTATGTACCGTCTAGACTGCTGCCGGAAGATATAAACAAGGAATGCGCTAAACGCTAAAGCAAGACTGTGAGACGTCTCAGAAAAATGGCTAATTCTAGAGCCAGCACAGGACATCTCACAAGCACAGGGGTGCCACCGTAAAGGGCTTCTCACGGGCCAATATGGGTCAATTTGAATACCAAAGTAATTAAGTAATAAATTATAACAAACTGCAAAAAATTGGAACAAGTGCATTCAACTGAATCAGGCAAAAATCAAGAGCAGATGCTAAATCTCTGGGGAAAGTCTTGGTGAGGAATAGGCCATTCACAGCACATGGAACCCAGGGAGCTCCTGACGGATGAATGAGCTGCAAGGGAGTGAGGAAGGAAAAGTGACAACAGACAGAAAAGCAGTTACAACAGAGAAAGGAGGCGATACTCTGGGAAAATAAAGTTAAAACCATTGAAGAGGGATACAAAGATAATCACAGACTTCCAGATACGGTATCCTCCCCAAAATACCTTGCAGTAGTATGCCTTAGAAAGCACAATATGAACCAACCAAATGCAAACTACAAATGAGTATCAAATCTGATGGAAAATGTATTTTTTTAAGAAAAGAGGAGGACATTGTGGCTTTTCTTATAAAAAGAACACATATCTTAATAAAAAGAATGGTTATGTAAATGTTCCAGATAAGAGGCTAAAAAGATTTTATATCTAAATGCAACTATTTAACCCTAGACTAAACTCTGTACTAGATGAGGAAACAAAGGCTATAATTGGACATTAGATCAATTAACTACATTAAACTATAAATGGAATATCGAGGAAAGTAGTTTTAAATAAAATCAGTACACAAAAATCAGCTGCAGTTCTATATAACAACAAAGAATAATCTGAAAAGAAAATTATCAAAATAAACCCTGCTGGGTGTGGAGGTTCATATCTGTAATCCCAGCACTCTGGAGGCTGAGGCAGGGTGTCACTGCAAGTCTGTGGTCAGCCTGGGCTACACAGTGAGTTCAAGCCAGCCTGAACTACATAGCAAGACCCTGTATCAAAACAAATAAAAATAAATAAATATTAAAGAAATAAAAATAAATCCAGCTAGGCATAGATCTGTAATCCCAGCCACTTGAAAAGCTAACGCAGGAAGGTCACAAATTGAAGGTCAACCTGGGCAACTTATCGAGACTCTATCTTCAAATAAAAACAAAACAATGAGAAAAACGAATTAGAGATATAGCTCAGTGGTAGAATGTCTCTGGATTCAATCAGTCCCCAAAACTGCCCCCTCATCCAAAATTCATTTCCAACAGCACTAAAAAAATAGGAAGCCAACTGTGGTGGTATACACCTGTAATTCCAGGACTGGGGAGGCTGAGGCAAGAGGACCACAAACTCAAGGACAGCCTGGGTTATGCAAAAACAATAGTGATAGCAGAAATTAGATAAGAAATTAAAAGATCTGGACAATGAAAAGAAATTGAAGACACAAATAAATGAAGATATCCTATGTTCACAGATTGTAAGACTTAATTTTGAGAAGATGTCAACACTACCCAAAGTGATCTACAAGTTCACTATAAACCTTTTTGCTTTTTTGCACAAATATTAACACCCATCTTAAAATTCCCATGGAATCTCAAATGAGCTCTAATAGCAAAACAATTCTGAATAAAGGTAGCAGATTCATACCTGCTGATTTCAAGACTTACTACACAGCTTTAACAGTCAAAACTGTGGTACTGGCATAAAGACATATAGATTAATGGAATATAACAGAAAGCTCAGAAACAAACCTTCACATACGTAGTTAAATGGTTTTTGATAAGGATGCAGAAACTCTTATGGAGAAAGGATACTATTCAAGAAATGGTACAGGAGCTGGGCATGGTGGCACACACCTTTAATCCCAGCACTCGGGAGGCTGAGGTAGGAGAAGCATTGTGAATTCGAGGCCGGCTTGGGCTACAACTCGAGCACAAGGCTGGCTTGAGCTACATAGTGTGACCCTGCCTCAAAAAACTAGGGCCGGGAGTTTGGCTCAGTGGTTTCAGCGCCTGCCCTGGTAGGTGCGAGGTTGTGAGTTCGATCCCTGGTGCCACAAAAAAAAAAAAAAAAAGAAAAGAAAAAGAAACGGTACAGGGAAAACTGGATATCCACACGCAAAGAAAGATCCTTACCTACTACAAAAATTTACTCTAAATAGAGCAAAGACTGAAAACTAAAAACTCTTAGAAGAAAATATAGGGTAAAACCTTCATAACCTAGGATTTGGCAATGATTTCTTGGACCTGACATCAAAAGTACAAGCAACAAAAGGAAACACAAACTGAGTTTCATAAAAATTTAAAAATTTTGGGTATCAAAAGACAGTATTAACCAGGTGTGGTGGCACACACCTGTGACTCTAGCACTCAGTACATTGAGGTAGGAGGATAACCATGAATTTGAGGCCAGCCTGGGCTACATTGTGAATTCAAGCCCGAACTACATGGTAAGAACCTGTCTCTGAAAAAAAAAAAAAAGTATCAACAGGACAGAGAAAACATCACATGCATGTGCACACACACATATCAAAGGTAAAATGGCAACCGACAGAATAAAGGATTGCAACTCACATAAGGGATTAATATCCAGAATACATAAATCTTAAAACTCAACAACAGCTGGGCGTGGTGGCACACGCCTTTAATCCCAGCACTCGGGAGGCTGAGGTAGGAGGAGCATTGTGAGTTCGAGGCTGGCTTGGGCTACAACGCGAGTGCAAGGCCAGCCTGAGCTACATAGTGCGACCCTGCCTCAAAAAAACCAGGACCGGGAGTTTGGCTCAGTGCCTTAAGTGCCTGCCCTGGCAGGCACGAGGTTGTGAGTTCGATCCCCAATGTCACACAAAAAAAAAAAAAGTATTAAATGCCACTCAACTAAATAGGGAAAAATGGCTACTAAGATGGTAATTTTATGTATACGTATTTTACAAAACTTCAAAAAAGAAAAAGTAACATGGGGAGGATAAACCAGGAAAAAAGTTATCAATGTAAATTTATGAAGTTGTCAACTATCATGGAAAGGACTATCTCTACTTTTAGGAAATACATACTGAAGTATTTTGGAGAAAAGGGCCATAATGTATGTAAGTAGCTGGGGGGTGGGGGGATGAGACGGGGATGGATATATTAAGAAAGGGTGAGAATACAAATGAATAAAATGTTAACAATAGGCACACCTGGGTAAAATATAGCATATTACTTTGTGTTCTATTGGTTGTTTTTTTTTTTTTTTTTCTTTTTCCGGCATCGGGGATTGAACTCAAAACCTCGAGCCTGCCTGACAGGTGCATAAGCCGCTGAGCAAACTCCCGGCCCTGGTTTTTTGAGGCAGGGTCGCACTGTGTAGCTCAGGCTGGCCTTGAGCTCGCGTTGTAGCCCAAGTGGGCCTCAAACTCACAACGCTCCTCCTACCTCAGCCTCCCGAGTGCTGGGATTAAAGGAGTGCGTCACCACGCCTGGCTCTGTGCTCTATTGTTGTGATGCTCTATAAATTTATAATTATTTCTAAATTTAAAAAAAAAATTTTTTTTTAGCCAGATGTGGTGGTGCACGCCTTTAATCCCAGCACTGGGGAGGCTGAGGTAGGAGGAGCGTTGTGAGTTATAGACTGGCTTGGGCTAAAACATGAGCACAAGGCCGGCCTGAGCTACATAGTGCAACCCTGCCTCAAAGAACTAGGGCTGGGAGTTTGGCTCAGTGGCTTAAGCGCCTGTCTGGCAGGTGCGAGGTTGTAAGTTCGATCACCGGTGCTGCAAAAAAAAAAAAAAAGGAAACCACAAAACACACCAGGGCTGGGAGTTTCGCTCAGTGGCTTAAGTGCCTGTCTGACAGGCATGAGGTTGTGAGTTCAATCCCTAGTGCTGCAAAAAAAAAGTAAGCTCTTGAGGATAAAGTTACTGCTATCAAGTTCACTGCCTGTGTCCTCCCCACTCTGGCACGATGGCTGCACCATTTCAAAAGGAATAAGTAATGGAATGAGTATGAAGCATATGAAAGGGTCCCTAAACCCAGGCTTTAACACTGAAGAAAGCCTTTCTGGAGAAGTTTCATCTTAGGTGACACCTGGAAAAATGCAGGGCATTTTAGACAGAAGGAATGACATGCACAAAGGTCCTTTCCCCAGAAAAACTCAGGACCAATTAGGGGGAACTAGCTAGAGTAAGGAGTGTGTGGAGAGAAGATGGGCTAGATGCATGAGCAAGTAAACAAGAATTGGATTAAGCCATTTGAAAGCCAAGAACGTGGCTGAAAGGACCTAATGTTTTAACAGCTGAAGTAATGTGTTATTACTTCATGTTATGTCTTCCAAATTCTTCAGCAACTTTCCAGCTGAAATAAGTAACTAGCCTGGTTGCCTGAATATATGTGGTCTCCTGACTATTAGGATTTAGCTACTGCACAGCTGTTTCTTACACACTCAAATGAGCAGTCTCCTGAGACAACCACAAAGAGGAGAACGTAAAATTGACAGCAATTTCCTTTTGACTCTCATTTCTATCTGGTAGGAACCTACATTTCTACAACCCTCATAATGCTCATGTGTGCCCAATTCACAGCAGTGCCACCAGAAGTCAGACTACCGTGTGTTAATCTGACTGACAAACGGGCAATGAATGGGAAAGCACAGCTGTTCCCTGCAACAATGACCTCAAGCAGTCACAGACCTCTTTAAAACATCTTTCTCCTACAATGTGGGAAATCAAACCTTCCAGGGAAACAAAATGTGGTATATAAAAGTTGATCACTTCAAAAAAGAAATATCGTGCCACACGTGGTGGTGCACTCCTGTAATCCCAGCACTCAGGCTGAGGCAGGAGGATTGTTGCGAGTTCAAAGCCAGCCTGAGCTGCACAGGGAAACCCTGCCTCAAAAAGACAAGAAAAAAATTTTAAAACTAGGGCTAGGGGTAGCCGGGCGTGGTGGCACACGCCTTTAATCCCAGCACTTGGGAGGCTGAGGTAGGAGGAGCATTGTGAGTTCGAGGCCGGCTTGGGCTACAAGCGAGCGCAAGGCTGGCCTGAGCTACATAGTGCGACCCTGCCTCAAAAAACCAGGGCTGGGAGTTTGGCTCAGAGACTTAAGTGCCTGCCCTGGCAGGTGTGAGGTTGTGAGTTCAATCCCTGGTGCCACAAAAAAAAAAAAAAAAAATAGGGCTAGGGATACAGCTCAGTGACACAGCGCCTGCGTGGCAAGGGCAAGGTCCTGAGTTCGATTCCCAGGACCAACAACAAACAAATGAACAACAAACTTTAAAAAATAAAAATAAAAAATCTTAAAAAACAAATCTCAATGACTGTGGTCAACTGGCTCCAGATGATGATCGGCTCCTGAGGGAGCCACATTCCAGATTTTAGCAGAACAGGCCAGGCACCCATGGGTGAGAAAAAGCAAACCTTCCCCATCCTCCTCCCATCACCAACTACTTCCCCAGGTGACTGCTTACATAAACAAAATTATAAGATACTTGTGAACATCTATGGCTTGTTTACATACATCCTTAGAAAAACCTAAACAGCAAGATTTGTACAGAATCAACGTGCTGTGGCACATGATCTGTCATATACACATATAACTTAAGTTTCAGCCCACGAGGATACACTTGGATCTGGCAGTCTCAGGACTGCTGATGACGCTTTAAGGAAGTCAAGGTTACTCACCTAAAAGCTCTCCTCCATCAACTGCTCACCTCAGGAATAGGGAGGTCTCAAGGGTACCCCTTGGACCAATCTTATAATGCAATTTAGCAACACCAGTCCTACCTGAAAAGACTGCTACCTATAGCTGGCATATCATCCCTTGTCTGTGACTCAATTATTCTCTGCAAAGTGGGTCTACACATCTATTCCTTCTCAGAAATTCCAGAACCACCCCTCCCAAAAGAAGCAAAAATACTGGCTCTATTTTGAAATAAACTAAAATGCATTAGTCATTCCTCACATTGTTTAATTATCTTGCTTTCAATGACGCGATAGTCTCAATCTGAAAGATGTTAAAAGAAAGCAACAGTCACTCTGAGAAATGTTCCAATGGTATTTTAACCTATGCTGAAACAGCTAAACAATCTGTACCCTCAAAAATGAGAATTAGCTGGCATGGAAGGGGTTAATTTTTGGACGCCTGGTAACTTTCCACTTGTTAGAAATCTAGTAAGTTCCTTGGTGTAAGCATCCTCTTCTAAGCTTTGATGTCTGGATAATGCAGTTTTACTAGTTCCTCAATTGGACTGAATTACATGGTAAACAAAGACAGTTATAAATCTAAAAACGTCTCAAACACTTGGTTTAAAGGAAATAACTTTTAAGTGCCTGGTCACATACACATTCAACTCTTCTAAAAGGTAGGCAAAAAAAAAAAAAAAAAAAAAGCTGAGTCACTAAATTTAATGATCTGACGGGCACAAAGGAAGAGAAAACAGAAGACCGTTTCCAAGACTTTACAATGTCTTTAGTTTAAATCTGAGGGGAACTGGTGTTCTTAGTAGGCAACTGAGATACCTGAACAGTTAAACCTGAAAATTGTTCTAATAATTTTCCAATACTAATCCTTATAAAACTGAAGAGTTACAACAGAGGAAAAAAATTCTCTTAAAACAGTTAACTCAGTTGGGTGTGGTGGTGCACACCTGCAATCCCAGCACTCGGGAGGCTGAAGCAGAAGGATCGCTGAAAGTTACAGGCCATTCTGGCATACATAGAGTTCAAGGCTGAACTACGTGGGAAGACCCTGTCTTTTAAAAAACAAAAAAGGTTAACTCAGCACTTGTGTGCTTTTAAATTGTAGACAAAGACTCACAGATAACTGCAAAACAAATTCTCTTTTGCAACCCAGAGGTCGTTATTCAGTATGAGTTTGCATACATATGATACCTAGCACAGATTAAAGTTAAGAGGGTACCTAGAACCATTAAGATTGGGTCCAAGATTAAAGAGTTGGTAATCAGAAAGCATAGGGCATGAGAGAAATCTCAATTATATTGATTCAGTATTCCAATTCTCATGTTGTGACACATGAAGATAGATTTTTTTTGTTTGTTTCTTAAAATCTATCTTGCTCTGCAGTTAAAGATACTGTTTTGTTTTATTTTTGCAGCACCAGGGATCGAACTCACAGCCTGGCGCCTGCCAGACAGGCGCTTACAACACTGAGCCAAATTCCCGGCCCTAGTTTTTCGAGGCAGGGTCTCACTATGTAGCTCAGGCCGGCCTTGTGCTCCCATTGTAGCCCAAGCGGGCCTCCAACTCACAATACTCCCCCTACCTCAGCCTCCCAAGTGCTGGGATTAAAGGCGTGGGCCACCACGGATACTGTTTTTTGTTGTTGTTGTTGTGTGTTTGTTTTTGGTACTGGGAATCAAACTGAGGACCTTGCACTTGCCAGACAGGTGCTGTACTGTTGAAGTATATCCTTGGTCTACAGATACATCTTAACATGAGTATTTGGATCCTGTTCGTTTAAATGTAGTAAGTGAGTATTATCAGATTAAACCTCCACAGATTTCATTTAAAAAAAAAAAATAAATGCAGGGAGCAGTGGTACACACCTGCATCCCAGAGGCAGGAGGCTGAGGTTGAGGGATGGCAAATTCAAACCCAGCTCTGGTAATTAAGCAATACTTTGTCTGAGAAAAAAAAAAGCTGAATACATAATTCAGTACTCTCCTGGGTTCAATGCCCAGTACAAAACCGCAGTAATTCCTTGCATCTTTGAGTGTTACAGACGTATTCATATTAGAAAAAGAAAAACATAGAACATAACAGTTTCACATCTGATGCCATGAGTCAACTACTTCAGGATACAATGATACCTCAGCTGTCCAATGGGTCCAAGCTTCAATTTTCTACTACTCAAAGAGCAGTTCGGAAAATATCTGTTCAGTGTTTGTAACTTTGCACGATAGTCGAACCAAAAATCCAACTTGAAAAAAAAGTCATGCTATTGACACAAAGGGGTGAAGCTTCAGTCTAACTACCGCTCTCAACCACACAGTGCTTGTGTCAGTGTGGTAAAACATTCATAGTGTTTTGTGGGGGCGGGGGGGTTTGTGTGCTTTATTTGAGTAAAATATCATAACAATGGCTCCAAAGAAAGTTAGTGATACCAGCAGTAGTAAAGCTAAGAGGAAAACTGTGAGAACCACAATACAGTTAAAGAAAGAAATTGCAAAATTAGTTAAAGTTCTGGGAAAATGAATTTATAAGAGTAATTTTTGGGTCTTAGAACCAATTATTTGAAAATGTTGGTGTTTGAAAATGAATTTAGTAGCTGGGCATGGTGGCACACGCCTGTAATCCCAGCACTCAGGAGGCTGAGGCAAGAGGATCGTTGTGAGTTTGAGGCCAGCCTGGGCTACAAAGGGAGCTCAAGACCAGCCTGAACTGCACTGTGAGACCCTGTCTCAAAAAGACAAAAAAGCAAAAAACAAACAAACAAAGTTTGGAATGAATTGAATTTGACAACTGAGATATCACTCTATTTTCAATTCTTTATCACAAATATATGCTATAATAAAACAATGCAAACGTGTAGTTTTTTAGAACTTGTCACCAGGCACCCAGAACTGTCTGTAATTTGTTGAACCATGACTCTTGCTCCCCATCAAAGTACTACTGCTGGAAGGTAGAAGGAGGCTTCGTTTTCTCTTTTAACACCTCCATAAAACACCTAGAGTAAGAAGATAGCACACATTTCCCAGAAGTGCCACTGTGATCTCAGGATTACTGACTGCTTAAATTCATTCCACCACATGCCTTTAATCCAGCACTTGGGAGGCTGAGGCAGGAGGATCGTTGTGAGTTCTAGACCAATCTCGGCTACAGTGTGAGTTCAAGGCCAGCCTGAACTGCATAGTGAGACCCTGTCTCAAACAATAGGGCTGGGGATTTAGCTCAGTGGCATAAGCACCTGCTTGGCAGGCACAAGGTTGTGAGTTCAATCCTCAGCACCAAAAACAAACAAACAAACAAACAAAAAGTCATTCCACCACAGCTCTCTCAGGCACACCTGGGGGTGTATACCATCCTTCCATCCTGAGGAGGAAATGTTCCTGGGCTCTGTGGTCTAGGGTGCACTCTTAAGACACAAAGGTCTCCCACCATTATCCATAAATAAGTGAGAACAGTCAACAACTCATAAATGAGAGAAGAGTCAACAACTTCTAAAATCACAATCATACGTGGAACACTATCAACTATGAGAGAAGAGTCAACAACTTCTAAAATCACAATCATACGTGGAACACTACCAACTAATACTACAAGGAAATCAATTCATAGGGACTTACTAACAAAGGAAATAAAATACTTATTACCATAGTTTCCCTTAATCCCCAAAAGCAAAGGAATGGAAATATGTATTATAACTATCAGAATGAAGAAAGCATTTCCTAAACTTCCTTAATGCCTCAACATCTTACAAAATTAAGAACATGAGCGGCTGGTAAAATGCTTGCATCAAGCAATACATCATAAGGTTCATCTGTGGGGAGGGGCCTAGGGAACAGATTTATGTAGAAAATTTTCCCGGCAAGACAGAGTCCACAAAAGTTTTCCAGTTTTACTTTCCAAACAGGCCAGGGAGGACAGGCTGTAAAAGCTCTAATAAGAGAATGCAACACTCAATTGGACATGATGGAACACTTGGGAACTTGAAACAGGAAGACTGAGTTTAAGGCCCTATGAGTAGCAAGACCCTGCCTCAATTCTCTCCCCCACAATTCTCTGGTCTATGAATGTAAAATTTTTTAAACCCAATGCTTCTCAGCTGGGCGTGGTGGCGCACGCCTTTAATCCCAGCACTCGGGAGGCTGAGGTAGGAGAAGCATTGTGAGTTCGAGGCCCGCTTGGACTACAGCGCGAGCTCAAGGCCAGCCTGAGCTACACAGTGCGACCCTGCCTCAAAAAACTAGGGCCGGGAGTTCGGCTCAGTGGCTTAAGCGCCTGCCCTGGCAGGTGCAAGGGTGTGAGTTCGCTCCCTGGTGCCGCAAAAACAAAAACAAAAACAAAAACAAAAAACACCAATGCTTCTGTTTTCATATGAATAAACACTAAGTTTTCTGGCTTTTGTCCTTCCTCTGGAGTACAGATAAAGTCGAGATGAAAAGGTGGAAGCAGAGTGTAAGGCCCTTAGTCATCCAGTTTATTAATCTAGATGAACTGAGAGAAACTTCAAGTCGGTGATAACGCATGTCAGAGCATTTAATCTGACTGAGATACAACAGCCACCTTCATTTTCTGTGAGTCAAGATTTCTGCTGGAATCTGAAGCAAAACCCTTAATTCTACTCATCTGTCACAAGAAGTGTCTTATAAAATGACATCAAACTCAACGAACAACATAACCTCCAAGACTAATAACAGAAAGGTCCCACTTGAAGCCCCCCGTTACACAGCAGCTAGCTTCCTCTTTCCAGGAATAGCCGTGTTTGTATTGCTCTCTAGTCTTTAAGACTAAGAGTCCAACTGTCCATTGACCAAACCAAATACACATTTATAAAGCAAAGACAAGGTGATGAAACAGAAGAGCAATGTCTTTGCTGATAAAGATCTTTGAGTTTACTCGAAGGGGAAAAAAAATTGGGGGGGGGGTAACCAGGGATTGAACTCACAATCTGAGAAAATTATACTTAAAAAATAACTAAACTTCCCAGCACTCAGGAAGGCTGAGGCAGGAGGATTGCTGCAAATCTGAGGCCAGGTTGGGCTACAAAGTGAGTTCAAGGCCCGCCTAAACTGCATAGTGAAACCCTGTCTCAAAAGGACAAAAACAAACAAAAAAACCCTAAACCATTATTTACTGCAAACATGCATTAACAATTTACAAATAAGTAAGAAAACCAGCTGACAATCAATAAATGGTACAGACCATTTCCCAGGACCCAGAGATAGGAAGAAGAGATCACTCAGAACTGGGAGAGTCGGGGAAGGAGCAAGAACAGAGGTAAAATGTGATTTGGTATTTAAAAGACGGGCCACATTTAGAGAGGTGGTACATATATTCTAAAGACGCAAAGGGAGCTGAGCATGGTGGCAGACACCTATAATCCCAGCACTCAGGAGGCTAAGGCAGAACTGCCTCAAATTCAAAGTCTGTGCTACATAGCAAGTTCAAGGTCAACCTATACCACAAAGAGAGATCCTGTTTAAAAAATGAAGAACAAAGCAACAAAAACTGAACTCCAGAGCCTGGCATGGTAGCTCACACCTATAATCTCAGTACTTGGGAGCTGAGACAGGAGGATTGCTGTGAGTTCGAGGCCAGCCTGGGCTGCAAAGTCAATCCAAGGTCAGCCTGAACTACATGGCAAAACCCTGTCTCAAAAGGACAAAAAAAACACAACACAACAAAACAAAAACCACCACCACCATCACCAACAAAACTCTAGCCAGGCATGGTGGCGCACACCTTTAATTCCAGCACTTGGGAGGCTGAAGCAAGAGGACTGCCCCAAGTTTGAAGCCAGCCTGACCTCAAGACCACCCTGAACTACATAAGAAGACCCTGCCTACAATCAATCAATCAACCAACCAACCAACCAACCAATCATCCATTTGAGTTTCTTGGCAGCTGTATTTCTATCATTTGATCCCATGCTAATTAAAATAATATTCGCAATGTGTTTATATGTGAAAAATGATGAATTTGCAAAAAAAGAAAAAAGCAAATGACATTTTGCCCAGAAGTACTGTTAGCTACACCCACTAGTACAGGTTACATACACTAATCCCATTCATTGGTAGTGGGAAGATTTCTTCACACCACAGAATCTAAACTATCCCTTGGGCTCTAAAGCATAGAAGATCTCTGAGATGGTCACCACCTGGATCTTCAGAAAGACTGATGTGTTTACACATCTGGTCTTGAAATGTGTCATCTGATACAACAGATGGGCTGTTCTTGGACACTGACTGGGTGTCATCAGTCACCTCACACTATATCCTGTGTAAACTCAGTGCATGGTTCACTCCAGAAAGCCCAACAAGGAAAATACAAGGAATCAAAAAATTTCCAAGGACTGATACCTCAGATGTCTATTTTAACAATCTAGCCTAGTTTCTTTTTGTTTTGCAGCACTGGGAATTGGACCCAGGGTTTCACACATGCTAGGCAAGTCCTCTAGTGCTAGGCTACATGCCCTGCCCTTTTTACTTCATTTTGACACAGGGCCTCAGTAAGTTCCTCTGAGTGGCCTTGAGCTTGTGATTCTCCTTCCTCCGCCTCTTGAGTCGCTGTGATTACAGGCATGCCCCACCATGCTCAGGCTAAAATTACTTTTTTAAAGAGCAGCTACAAAGATTCTCTGACATTCCATTCATAATTTTTGCAAATGTCCTCTGGCCCTCTTGATTCACTTTTTTTGCAAGTCCTGCTAAAGAGACCTCTGAATTCAAGTAGGAAAACAGAACTATGTTGCTATCTGACCATGGTAGCCAGCCCTCACTAAACACAGTGAGCCCATTTTATACCCTGATACAATTCTCATACTTTGAGGCATACAGAACTCTTCAAATTGGTCCTAAAGAATAAAAAATTCCAATAGGATTCCCATGATGTGGGGCCAGGGATTTAGCTCAGTGGTGCAAGTCTGAGGTCCTGAGTTCAACTCCCAGTACCGCACTGCCCCCCCAAATCCCATGAATAAAGGGACCACTTTTAACAAAAGCACTTCCTTAAACTTTATCCTTGGCAGCTTTTGACCAGGTGGCTATAAAATTCTAACCATGTTATTTGACCAAAAAATATGGCGAATACAAAGGCCCAATTAAAAGCTGAGAAATCATTCTCACGATACAGTGTAATTTCTTCGGGTTACCTATTATGATACTGGGAAATATATTTTTGGTCTACACTCGTTTCCTGGCATACATCTCCTAAAATCTTGGGAATCCTCCAAGTACTGTGTGGGCTTGGGTTGTGGCTAAGTGCTAGTGTTAACCTAGCATTCCTGAGGCACAGGGCTGATGTAGAGTAATAAGTGTTCATTTATATGCTAATGAGCTGACTGGGACCAGAAGACCCCAGGCAGCTTCAGGATAAGGGTTACTCAACTAAAACCAAGGCGGGATTAAGAGGCTGTGATTTTCAGCTCCATCCTCCAACCTCTGGAGAAGAGATGGGCTGAAGGTTAAGCTGATCACCCATGGCCAAATTTTTAATCAATCATGTCTATGTCGATTAAACCTCAAAAAGATAAGGTTCAGCGAACTTCCAGGCAGCTAAATATGTGGAGATTCCTGGAGGATGATGCATCCAGAGACACCGAGGGAAGCTCTGTGCCCTTCCCATTATCTTGCCTTATGCATCCTTTCATCTGTATCTTCCTTCTTTCTTTTCTTTTCCCTTTCTCCTCCCCTCCCCCCACCCAGTACTGGAGGTTAACCCAAGGCCTTTGTACTAAGCTGCAGTTCCAGTCCCATTTCTATTCTACAGGGATCAAACCTGTAACCTTCCTGCCTCAACCTCCTAATGTGCTGGAATTACACTGTGTCACTGCACCCAGCTGTATCTTTTGTAATATTGTTTAGAATAAAGCAGTACACAATTCCCTGAGTCCTGTGAGCCACTCTAGCAAATTAAACTTATGATTTATAGCCAGTCCGCTGGAAACAGCTTAAAGAACCTGGCACAGGACTGAGCCTTTAAACTGTAGGATTTGATTTCGCCTGCAGGTTTACATTGTCAGAGCTAAATTTAACCTGAGGACATTGAGTTGGTGTCCACTGCAGAACTGCCTGCTCGGTGTGACGAAGGTGGGGGTGGGGGTGTGAATCCCTGCACTTCTGATGCCTAGAGGTATGCTGTGAGTGAAAGGCAAGAAACAGTTTGTTTATTCCTATATCCTCAGAACTGGAGTCAGAACTGAGATAAGCTGCGATGGTCCAAGCTCAGGGAAATGTGGTTGGGGAAGAAACAAACAAAAGGGTGGAAGGTGAGAACTTAGACTCCTGGGCGGCCACATGGTCACTCAGTGCAGAGTGGAAGCTGTGCTGCACTCACTTACGAAAGGTCACAGTTACCAATGTTATTTAGAGATGGGTCCAAATGCTGGAGAGTAGGTTAGCTGGACATACATGGAAACCAAACTTACTAAGAGAAAAACTGAAATACTCTCTTGGTTACTGCTCTCTGTAATAGTTAAAATGAAAGTAGAGAACACTGGGTCAGACGTTAGTGCTAGACCAACCTCACATACCAACCTGTCTGAGCTGTGGCCACCAGCCTCAAGCCACCTCCCAAGGGAAAAATTACTCAAGGACAACAGGAAATACTTCCAAGAACTCTAGTCACCAAGAAGGTAGTGAAAGTGGCAGGAATGGAAAACCAACAGGGGACAGTGTGCAGATCAGTATCACAGCTTCCGGAGATGCCTTTCCTGAAGTGGATTCTGGGAGTGATGAATTGAGGGGCAATTGTCTTGTGTGCAAATGCTGCAGAGTGGATGGAAGAACACATCTGGGTAGACGTAGAACTCAGCATTCCCTGTGGATAGATGCCAGGTGGCTGTACAAGAACCAGACACACAGGAGGTCATTCCCAAGGGCACAGCCACCTGGTGAACTGCATAGAAGCAATGTCAGGTCTGTTCGCCCTGAGAAGAGGGCTGCCTGCCTGCCTCCACTCCTCCATGGTAGGTGGAAGGAATGTCCCAGGTGAAGCAGCTGGTGTGCCCTACGCAGGTTGCATGGGACTGGCTTCTATGATCAGTGGATATGTACCTGCTGATACTCTTGGTACCTAGATAATGGCAAATGCTATGACAGAAAGGGATAGCTCCTTTAACATGGGACCCAGTCCACTAGATAACCTTATTGCTGCAAAACCAAAAACCAGTTCAAAAGGCCTTATCAGATTTGCTGCATCTCCCTCCCACCCTTTTTTTTTTTTTTTTTTTTTTTTGGTACCTCAGAAGTCTTACATATCCTAATAAAAACACTAAATGAATTAACAAGAGAAAAATGAAAGGCAGAGGGAAGGGTCAATGGACTCATCCAAGAAGGCAAAAAATTTTAAAGGTTACTAGAAAATAAAGTGAATAAGCAAAACTTTGATGGGGTGAAACTAAAAGTGGAGAGCCATAAGAGCAAAAGTCTAAATGTAATACTTTAAAGCTGGATGTGGTGGCACATGCCTGCAATCCGAGCACTTGGGAAGCTGAGGCAGGAGGATCACTTGGAGTTCGAAACCAGCCCAAGCTACATAGTGAGACCACATCAAAAATAAAAAACAAAACCAACAAAAAACAAACAATACAATACAATACTATGGAAAGCAGAGTGGACCCAGGGGAATCCCTACTGGTTCCCTAACATTCAGAAGTTCCAGGCAAGTTTGCTGTACTTGCCCTAATTAGAAACTTTAAAATTCAGAAGGCAGAGATTACATTGAGAAATCTGGTCTGAAATTCCCCAGAGCAACAGGGAAATTAGGGTAAAGATGAACAGGAATCAAGAGAAAAAGATTAGGGTATATTGGCTGAAAACTCCCCAGGTCCAATCGTGGGACCCAAAGACTCATGTATACAAGTAGAAAAAACAGTCAGAGTGGTGAGGAGAAATTTCTGGGACTCCTCAATGTGGGAATCCCATGCACTGTGGTACCAAGATCCACTGGGGAAGTCTTGCATGGGCTACAATTAGACTGAGAGAACAGAAACGTCAGCGTGGACTGGACTGTGAGAACTGGGGTGCTGGAGCCGGCTCCAGGTAAAAAAACTACATCTCCTGTACTGGGAGATAGGTATAGATATAGATATAGATATAGATATAGATATAGATATAGATATATATAGGTATTTTTTAATGTGCTTGCTATGTGGGGGAGACCTTTCCCAGAGAGATACCGTGTCCATCCCGTCCTGCATCTCCCTCCCACCCTTTGAGGAATTGAACTCAGGACCTTTTGCTTGCCAGGAAGGTGCTTGTGCCACTGAGCTGTATTCCCAAGCCATACAGGGATATTTTATGAGACTGGACAAGATTACTGATGAGGAACACTACTTATTCCATAAAATCTATCCATTAGATCCTAATGGATGCCACCATTAGGAAAGTCAGGATGGATGGAAGTAGGAGTTTATAGGCAAGCTGATATTCATTTATATATGTATGTATAAATCACTGTTTCGCAAAGCTTGATATTAAACCTGGGATCTTGTGCATACTAGGCAAGTGCTCTACCGCCGAGCTAGAGCCCAGCCCCACAAGCTGGTATATTTGAAGCTGCTTCCTGTGAAGTGACTCAGCCGCTTTTATCAGACTGCAGGATGGGACGGACACTGTGTCTCCCCGGGAAAGGTCTCCCCTACCAAGCAAGCACATGGGCAGAAGGTGTGCACAGTCACCCTTCTGGCGGTATTAACTGGACGTGGCACGAGCGTGGAAATGCTCACACACACAAGCCTGCAGTGTGGAGGGGGAGTGGATGCTAGCAGGGGCGCATTTCTGTGCAACAGTCCCAGCCAGAGCCTCAGCTGGCACTCGAGGGGCTTCGGGCCACAGAATTCCTCTCGGGGACACTCATCACCTTGCTGCACGGCACTGGAACCCAAAGTGATCTTGAAACTTGAGAAAACCATGACATCTTGGGTGAGGTACTCGTGGGGACGCAGTGTGTCGCAGTTCCTCAGTTCCATAGCAGAATGGCGCTGCTCTACACGGGCCTGCTGGGTTCTAGGACACTTGGACAGTGCCTTAGGACAGCTCTCAGCAGACCCAAAAGCCACCTGCTGTGTTGATGGTATTTCCACAGAGAACAGACAACATCCTGCTTATAGGAGGACGCTGCTCTGATACAAAAACATAAACCAGATCGGCAGGCTGAACTGCAGTAAAGAACTCAACAGCGTCAGAGGGTCCGTGTTTGCGTTTTCACTGACTCGCGGGTAGTGGCCAACTGAGTATATATTCCTGTATTTTCAGATCTTGTTAAGGAAAACAACAACAAACACCGGGATTTATGGTAAATATAAAAGTACTCCACACCAAAGGTAATACAAAACCAAGGTGAATTCAAACTTGGCAGCACTCCAGCAAGTGTAGGCCTCAGTGTTATCCTGCCGCCAACCGGGTGAGCCCAGATCCCTACCAGCCAAGACACAAAATCTTCAAGTCTCATCTTCAAATTTCTTGATACTGAGATGAATTTTATCATTTTTTAAAAATTTTATCATTTTTTAAGTGGCAAAACCTATAAAATTATGGCAGCATTTCCTTCTAACCATTTATAATCTATTCAGGTTTCTTTTTTTTTTTTTTAATCTCAGTAGGAAAAGTTTTTTTTGGAAAGCATTTTCCATAAAAATGCTTCCGATTATGCAAGAATGGAAGCATGGTGGGGGGTGGCTCTGGCAGTATCTTTGGCCAACAGGACATTGCTGAAGAAACAGGCATTTCTGTCAATTGGTAAAAATGAGTCAGCCTAACTATTTCCCCCATGGCATTTTAAGATGACACAAGCACGTCAGTCCATGATTTCAAATTATTCCTCACCACTCTTTTGCATTATTCTATAAATTGCCAATGCTAAAACAGGCTACTGAAAGTAGTAAGTTACATCACATGCACACCTTTTCAAAAAGAGAGTGCTTAGCTTCTATTCTACCTAATTATTCCTAAAGTGAAGCTAAGGATAGTGTCACAAAGAAACAGAACAAACAGAATGAACTTTTAAACCAAATAAATTTTAATAGGGATTAATTTGAGTCTATAGATTAAAGACTTAAGTTTACACTAACAAAGTCAATACCCATATTCATCTTTTCCATTTTCTGGCCTCCAAATTTACTTTACATGCTTGCTTTGTTTCAAATGAAGGTTAAAAAAAAAAAATCAAATGAAGGTAAACCCAGAGGTAAGGGATGATGAATAAATGATCAGTTACAAGACGTTGAAAAGGGTGTGGAATCGGCACAAAAATGTGCCCTGGGCTCAATCATATCTGAAAATTTGCTAAATTAAGGTTATTCTCCCCAATTTTTTTAAGGAAATTAATATATGAGCTAGCGTATTTAAAATAAACCAGATTTTCTAAATGAAAAGCTATTTTAATATGTACTATTAACAAAATGTTACTATGAAGAGTACTATTATTTCTTATTCAAAGAAATACATCACCATGAGCCAGGCCTGGTGGTGCACACCTGTAATTCCAGCACTCAGGAAGCTGGGAAAAGAGGATCTCTGAGTTCAAAGCCAGGTAGGGCTACGGGCTACATAAGCGAAACCCTGTCTCAAGAAACAAGACAAAACAAACAAACAGAACTGTTATCATCTCAATATTTGGTAGGGTTGGGGTTCACTATGTCAGGCTTTCCTTGAACTCAACATGTAGCCCAGTCTTGCCTCAAACTTGTGGAGATCCTCCTGCCTCAGCTTCCCAAGTGCTGGGATTACAGGCATATGCCAGCATGTCTGATTTCACATCAATATCTGAAAAGCATGTTTCAGGGTCTTGCTCTTTGGCTAGGAAAAGAGGGAGACACAGAAAGGACTCAGTTCTATCTCTTCAGTGATAGGTGGTTATCTGGGTATCCACTTCCTGACTACTCGAGTTGTTCATGCTTTCTACACTTTCCTATACAGCTGTCTAAATTGATAGCATTCAGAGAAATGAAAAGCCACATTCACACCATTAACAAGTAGAGCTGGGATTTGAACTGACCACTCCAATACACTCACCTTCTACACCAGGCCTCTGGTTGAAGGTCATGTCAAAAAGAAGACTAATCCTCACTATAGCAAGTTAGAAGAAATGCTGAGAAGCAGCACCCTCCGGAGCCCAGGATGTTACTGGCAGTTCTTTAGGCTACTAAGAGGCTCAACAGGTAGAGTACCAGAACTTTCAGCCTCAAGAGCAACTTTAATTTGGCGGGTTTAGGGGCAAAGGATATAGCTCAGTGGCGCAGTGCCTGCCTGGCAAGCGCGAGGTCCTGACTGATTCCTGGTACCCACAAAAAAATTAAAACAGAGTAAAAACATTGGATCTGTTCAATATACTGAGGTCCCACATTTTAAAAATTGAGTTCTATAGTTTTTCTTTTTTTAATGAACTTTATTTATTTATTTATTTATTTTGGTGCTGGGGATCAAACTCATAACCTCACGCCTGCCAGGCTGGCGCTTAGGCTACTAAGCTAAATCCCCAGCTATAGTTTTTTTAAAAGTAATAAAAATCATTTAATGCTGAGACATTTGGTAATATAATTCCCAAGCTTTTGCTAAGAGACAAGAATCAAAAAGCAACTTGTCATCAGTCCTCCAAATCCTTTCTTTTTGCATTTAGGAAACCTATGCAGGTCAGTGGCACTGATACAGAAGAACGAGACAGCTGGCTAACTAGAGTCAGGCCCAGAGCCAGCAGAGGGTAGGAGGCAAGTCTGGGGCAAAAGGCTCTACCACGCTGGAGGGCAGGACTTCATCCTCTTACAAAGCACAGGCTTCTGGGAAGACACAGTCAGATCTAGGGTGAAGAAGGTTATCCCAAAAGCAATTTGCACAGATGCCACAACTCTGTCCTGTTTTTCCACCTTTCCACAAAAAATCAATTTCAACCTGGACATAATAAGTCCCATGGCTTGGGGAGGGACTGCCTGTGATGGAAACGCTGACAGAGAGTGGAGTGAGATGCTCCTTTGAAAACCCTCATCAGGCCCTGTGTGTGTAATGCAGTGGTGGCGCAAAGGAAGTGCCTGGGAGTCAGATTCTTTCTGTGTTCAAGGCCGTGATTTCCTTCCCACACTTAAACTGATGACCCTGTGGCTCACTGTCAAGGGAGTGGCCCAAGGGGAAAGGGCAGATAAATAAGAGGCAAAATCTGAAGAAAACTAGCTGATGTGAAAAAATTCCTAAGATTCTTCTCAAAATTAACTAAGAGGACTTCTAGATGAACACAGTCTGTTGACTGCATGGAAACCCCTGGAACAGGCAGCTTCCTCAGGAAGCTGTGGAGGCTACAGAGGAGAGGGGAAGAAGTTCCTTCCAGAAGGCCCCTGCAGACCTGTGCTCCAGCAGGCCTGGCCCTCATGCTGTCCCACGTTGAGAGTAAAGGCAATTAACCAAGGTCCTAAAATCAAAGCAACTGGGAAGGGGCAAAGAGTGTTTAGCCAAAACCATTTATTGGAGTAAAACTCACCCCTGACCCTAAGTATCTTTTTATGAGATTCTGCTTATTTGCTCTATGTATCACCTGTCCACCCCTTAATACTTCAAGGTCAATTTCTTTCTTTCTTTCTTTTTTTTATTCAAGAGAAAAAAAAGAAGACACATATAACAAAGACAAAAAGCAAAAGAGACAAACAAACGACTAGAGTAAATGCACAACAGTAACATTACAGGTTTACAAAACAGGATAGAAACTCGACAATGGTTGCAATATTGTGTATCGTTATCTTCAAAATGGTTGTTTATTCAAGGTCAATTTCAAACTAGAATACAACCCCTGTTGGGGAGTTCAAAGGTAATTAAGAAAAGATTTGTGATCATATAGGGAATTTTATAAATGGCTTTTTAAAAAATGAAATGCTCGATCCATGATTTCTTTTAGATAACAGACCAGAATAGTAACTAGTTCCTCCCTATCAGCCACCATTCCTTAGAAAGTGCTTGACCAGTAACTTCTTGAAGGTCAATGAGTCACCTTTTATCAGCCTTCTCTTCCACCACCGCTGTCCTACCTGCTGGAGGAAATCACCATGACCTCATATACTTGACTGCCTCTCACAGCACCAACTCTCTGGGTCCAAACTATCAAGCACATTTGTACTGACCCATGTTCACTGCTCCGCGGCTGATGTACAGAATGCCTGCCCTGCTCCTTCGAGCATAAATCCAATTTCCCTCCCCAGCATACACACAGCCCAGGAAGGCACAGAGCATCTATTTTCTCTCATAGTTTTAAAATAAATGTACAAAGCTGGGCATGGTGGCGCACACCTTTAATCCTAGCACTCAGGAGCTTTGTGAGTTTGAGGCCGGTTTGGGCTACAATGTGAGCAAGGCCAGCTTGAACTACATAGTGCGACCCTGCCTTGAAAAAAATAGGACTGGGAGTTTGGCTCAGTGGCTTACGCACCTGCTTTGCAGGCACAAGGTTGTGAGTTCAAACCCCGTACCGACGAAAATAAATAAACAAACAAATAAATAAATAAAACAAATATACAATAGTTACTGCTCAACTTACATCACCATCATGAAACAGCCATCAACTATGTTACAACTTTTTTTGAGGGGTAAGGTTCCGGTGACTGAATCCAGGGACTTGTGCATGCTAGACAAGTGATCTCCAACACCAGCCCTCACTTTGTATCAGCTCCTTCCTCTGTACCAATATCACTGACTTTATGGAGGGGGCTGGTTTTGTTTCTTGAGGTGGGATCTCACTATGTAGCTCAGAGTATCCTTGAATTCACAAAGATCCTCCTGCCTCAGTCTCCGAAGGGCTGGGGTTACAGATATGTACCACCACACCTAGCTATTTAAACTCTTAATGAATGTAATATGACTTTTATCATATGCAGAATGAAATGATCAGATTTATTGAAAAGCAGGTGTCTCAACTGAAATCCTTTACTCCAGCATGTATCTTCCCAGACCCACGACCACTCCCTACAGCAGAATCCAACTGTAATCTCTATCTTCTGCTCTGAAAACCCAGAATGCAAGAGCCTGTCCATGACTGAATTTGCCGTCTATAACATGACAATCCCTTCCAGTGATTAACTCTCCTCAAGAGGACAGGCGTGGGCATGTAAAGTTATAGAACCTGTTTATACCAAAATGCTGTATCAAACACACAAGCTGCTTCATCTTCATCACAGATACTATGGGTCATACTCAAAAGATGACAGACACTTTACTGAGCCATTTCCACCCAGGGACAAACCATATACAACAGAATAAAGTGAAGTTTTTGTGACTGCATGTATGTTTTGTGAGGGGAAGAGGGTTGTTTTGTAGTAATTTGTCTACTCCGAGCTTCTATTTTCCTACACTGTATTTCAAATGTTAAGAGTGGGCCATTTCAAAAATAGTGATTAAAAAATATATATCATGGCTTGTTAAGTCTCATTATATGAATTCAGAAAACTTGGGTGACTCAACTCCATTTTCCTTACTATTTAACAGAAAGCTAAACTCAACCAGTTGAGTCATGACAGGTTAAAGCCAAGTCAGGTGCACACAAAAGTCAACTGAGCTGGAAAGTTGCACAGCCACATTCCATACTGCTAAGGCTGCGGCGAGCAGATGGCAGGGTCCAGGCTGCTTGTGTGCAACCCAGCCTTCTCACCCTCCTCCCTCCTCCATTCCCTGCAACCCAAACCCATATTCCTACAGAACATACCCCGCTCTATCATCTGCTACAGTGAGGTCAGTGTTGTCTGGAGCCACAGTTTCATACGTGCTTGCTTATAACTAAAAACCATTTGATTTTAAGAACTTAATAAAAGCGCCATAAACCTGTATCATTCCATGAGAATGCCAAGAATGCTAAGTACCCAACTAATACTCTTCCAGAGTGACCTTTACTAAGGGCTGCCTCTACTACTTTGCCAACTACCATGTCAGTAGGCAGACACATTCCTATCACAGGCTACTCAACTTTAAAAAGCAAAGACAAGTGAAAAGGCCTCTAAGTGACCAAAGCAGCTCAAATTCTTCCAACAAAAAGTACCAGTACTAACAGGCTCCAAAATAGAAAAATCGAAGTTGAAAAAGCCACTTACTATGCTAACAAATGACTCAGAAGAATTCTGAGAAAGGTAAGATCATTTTGGTGGCAGAATATTTGGACAGTAGCCAAGAGGCCTGGACTCCTTCCCTAGCAAGGTCATTAAATCTTGCAAAAGGGAGGGACAGCACACACAGAAAAAAAAAACTAGTTAAATGGCTCCTTGCAGCCAAGCTATTTTGACAGCTCTCACCCATCAGCAGACTCACAGGGACAATGATGTTCTTCAAGGAAACAGGTAGACCTCGTGGGGCTAATCCTAACCTAAGTGCATGCAATTATAATCACAATGATAACGATCAGTCCCTACCTTTGGAAGAACACTCAATGCAACATCTGAGAAAGGTGACACACCCACTGCCATGGAAGCTACCAGCCTGGAACCCACAGCCTTACACACTCCTTCCCCGGCCCACTCCAGACTGGCCTTGAGCTCACTGTGTAGCCCAGGCTGGCCTGGAAGTCACAGCGATCCTCCTGCCTCAGCTGCCCAGAGTGCTGGGATTTTAAGAGTATGCCACATGCCCGGCTATGAAATTCTTTTTTTTTTTTTTTTTCAGCACCGGGGATTGAACTCACAACTTCACACCTGCCAGACAGGCGCTTAAGCCACTGAGCCAAACTCCCAGTCCTGGTTTTTTTAGGCAGGGTCTCATTATGTAGCTCAGGCCGGTCTTGCGCTCGCATTGTAGCCCAAGCCAGCCTCAAACTCACAATGCTCCTCCTACCTCAGCCTCCCAGGTGCTGGGATTAAAGGCGTGCACCACCACGCCGGGCCCTGGCTACGAAATTCTTAATGTGACCTTTAAATTCTTACATGATCTCATCTTCACCATTCTATCTTTAACCAGCTGTTAAAGTTTTCATCAAAGTGAATTTAATGACACTTCAAGAAAGATCTGAATATCATGAGTTAGTCTTAGGCATAAAAAGTAGAGAACAAGAATCTTTCCAAGAGTGCAAGTAATCGACAAATGCAATTTGTATAGAAAAACAGAAAATCAGAATTCATGATTTATTCCAGTTACTGGCACCAGTACATCGAGAGGTATATCAGTTGGGTGTACTGCTTCTCTCCAACCTCACCAGCACAATCTTAGTTCTGTCCCGCTGGAACTACCACAAGGGTTTTCACTGGTCTGACCAAGTCAAATCACCAAGTTTGGTGCATTTATTACAACATCCCACCCCAACCTCCCTTTCTAACCTTATTCCCAACTATTCTTCAACAAGAACATGCTCCAGCGAAGCTGCTCCCCTACAATGCCTTGTGCATTCCTGCTTCTACACACATGCTACCCCTTATCTGGAATGCCACTGTAGCCCTTCACCACCTATCTGAATGTCTCAGCATAAAAGAATGCCTTCTCTGCCTGTCCCCACTGACAAATTCATCATCCCCAAGCAATGATGGCATTCAGCTGGCCACTCTTGCCCTTCTAAACTCTCTTCTATATCAGCAGAACAGAAAGCCAGCAGACTACATCTCCCAGACTCCTCTTCCGCTGGCCCCCTCCACTTGGTTCTGCCAGAGGCTGGTGACTCAATGGCAGGAAGAGGTTATACACCACATCTTTCCACTTCTGACTGTCTCCAGCGGCAGCGGCAGCAGCAGCAAGAACAATGTGCAGGAGAACAAGTAACTACAGCACCACAGGCCCCAGCAGCAGAGTCGGCATCTGTGAGCACAGGCTCCTGGGCTCCAGCCATAGGCAGCTTACTAAGATTTGGGTAACAACCCTCGCCCTCCTTTTGCTCCTCCAGCCCCTCCAACTCCTCAGTCACAAATCTCTGACATTTAAATCCCTTTCAGCTTGAATTGTCTAGAGTGGTTTCTACTTTCCTGAATGAACAATAACCAAGATAACAGTGGAAAATAAGGAATAAGGAACCAAGATAACAGCAAGAATAAGGAAATAAAAACAGCAACATCAACTAGGCTAGAAAATAAAGTATAAAAGGGCAAAAAAAAAAAAGACTATCAATTAAAAAATATTCCAGAAAATTTCTAGGTATATTCCAAAATAATTAATAAATTCTAAAATTGCAATGTGAGTTTACCTGTATATTCTATTTTTACTTTATTTTTTTAATTTATTTATGTTTAGCCGGGCGTGGTGGCGCACGCCTTTAATCCCAGCACTCGGGAGGCTGAGGTAGGCGGAGTGTTGTGGGTTCGAGGCCGGCTTGGGCTACAACGCGAGCGCAAGGCCGGCCTGAGCTACATAGTGCGACCCTGCCTCAAAAAACCAGGGCTGGGAGTTTGGCTCAGTGCCTTAAGCGCCTGCCCTAGCAGGCGCGAGGTTGTGAGTTCAATCCCCGGTGCCGCAAAAAAAAAAAAAAAAAAAAAA